>CAUYRT010013949.1:0-20493 GCA_963574885.1 Lepilemur ruficaudatus
TATAAAAAGGTGGTAATAATACTGACTTTATATGGATGTTATAATGATCAAAAGATTATACATACATACATACACACACACACAACCTGGTATATTCTAGAAACTCAACAATTAATTACAATAGCAGCTGTCCACTGACTGCCTACCTAAATATAAAGGCTCACTATAAATATAATTGGCATCCTTCTAGAACATACAAATATACTATAAGAATTGTATATAGTCAATGTATGGCAACTTTCTACTAATTAGGGTAGATCGTTGATCATAACTAATGAGTACCTCATTTTTGCAATCTATATTAGGTAGTCAATGTTTTCATATGTGATTATCATGGTTTTAGATACAAAGATTTTGCTACATAGTACAGAACATTTTTAAGTTTAAGGTTTGGTAAATATACTATTCAGAAGGAAATGATGGCTGATTTGTTTAGGGAAATTCTCACTGACATTGACCATCAATCAGGAAGCTAATGCTTCATATTAGTGGGCTGATCTGAAGAACAAATTAGCTGATGATTCAGACTATCTTTAGTAATAATTAATATAGGGCTTAATAACATGTGTGACTTAGAAAATAAGGAAACTGGAATGTTAACACCCTGGAAACTGTAATCTTATTAGAAACATATTCATAATTTAAAGAAGAAATATTCTGTTTCACCTTTGAAGGAGTTCAGGGAATTCACCCCAAAATATTCCTTGATATAAAGAATATTAGAGATCAACAGGCTTTGGAAGGGACTTTACCTCTATCTGCATAAAACCAGATGGGCACATCAAAAACAACAATTGCCTTTCTTTCCCTGCCCTGTTATCTCAATATACTGCAGGAAAGAAATCAAGAATGCAACCAGACCTGGCTAAACCTATTTTAAAGATAATACCTGGGTCTCAGGTTAATTTAATTTCCAAAGAGAATCACTTACAAGTCAACTGTTTCTCCCCCTCCATTCATTCTTCCAAGTATCTACTCATCATACCTAGTAACCATTTATTGCTCCTAAACAGAATTACCTATATCCCTCATCTCCTTCTCCCCTCTAAAATGAGAGTGTATAAGCTTCTGGACCCCACTGGGATATTGGGTAATCACTCTGTGATTCTCTCCATGTGCAAAGTAAATAAATCTCTTTTCTTATTAATTTGCCTTATTGTAAGCTGATCTTTTAGCAAACCTTTTGGGGCAAAGAGAAAATTTGTCTTAACCTCCACACCCTCTTATAGCATATGTTGCTAGCTTCTGCATGAGTTAAGGGTAATTACAATTTATCTCAGACTAAGACACACATTTTCACTTTTTCCTTGCCTTTTGTCATTTTCTTCTTTCCTTTTTAAAAATTTGGTTTAGCATACATAGTCCCTATTTATATGACACAAATAGGAACTGACACCACAAATCTCATGATAACAGCCTTCTCTGGGCCAGAATTACTTCTAACTTTACTTAACAGAAAAAAAGGAGAAGAAAATGCCTCACAATCCTCTTTATACTTCATTTTTGCTCAATTTCTCTCTTCTGGGTTTCATTCATTTGGATTCTTCCAGTAGTTACTTGAGATGTCAGGAATTGCTTAAAATGCATAGAACAGAGACTTTTGCTTCCAGCCACTCTTCAAAATAAAGTATAAAAACTATCCATTCTAAACACAGAGGAAAGAGCAAAGTTTATCCAATGCCTTGGAGTCAAAAAGGAAGAAAATAAATGTTCCCTTGGGAGATTATAACTCTGTTTGTAGATGTCTTACTTCATTTTTGAAGGAGAGAAACTTGGATTGAATTGACAGCAAAATTTAGACATCCTTTAGTTGGTTTACTTTCAACCAATCAGGAATTCAGAGAGTAGCCACATTAGTTTATTCTGATCATGGACCATTTTTAGAATATTCATTTCTAAAATGTGGAATCAAAGTGTGTACCTAAAAAAAATATGTCTAGTATATAAGTTTTTCTTAAGAGTTTTATGGTTCATGGAAATGATATATAAGGGGAACATTATATTTTGTGTTCATGATTAGATAACCATTTAGCTGAGACTAAATTAAAAAATGACTAACTTTTTTTACTATTATATATTATACAGCACATATAACATTCCACTATGTTTTTATGTTGTAAACTAGTATAGGACATTGTACTGCATTTTTTATGTTGAACTGAAAAAACAGATGCATCTTATCTCTTGACAGATCCATCTTAGACTACAAGGACATAGTTTTAACTTTCTTTCTCATTCTATTCAATTTGTGTCACATACAGTAATCCCTCTTATCTGAGAGGAATATGTTTCAAGGCCCCCAGTGGATGTCTGAAACCCTGGATAGCACTGAACCCTATGTATATTATGTATTTTTCTATACTACACACCTATGATAGAGTTTAATTTATAAATGAGGTATAGTAAGAGACTAATAATAAAGTAATTATAATATGCTATAATAAATGTTATGTGAATGTGCTCTCTCTCTCTGTCTCTCAAAATATCTTATTGTACTCACCTATTCTTGGACCACATTTGAGCACGAGTAACTGAGACTCCTGAAAGCAAAACTGTGGATAAGAGGGTCCACTGCATGTGATACTGCTCAAAATAAATACTTGTTGAATGAATACATGAATATTAATAGCAAGCAAACAATATCATTATATAGACTGGGGATGCATAAATTAAAGAGATCTGAGCACATAGGCAGAATTTGTATAATTTCAATTTTAAAACAAAATGCATACCACAAAGTCACATAAAATACATCTTATTCAAAATATCTTTAAATGGGTTATGTCCTACATATTGCATGACAATTAAATAAGACTGTCTCTAGCATAAAGTAATGAAGAACATGGGTATGGATTCAGATAGGGCTGATTTCAAATCTTTACTCTCAGGTAATTTTGGTTATCTTAACCCCTGTTACAGTTCATCATAAAATGGTAATAGCAAGGTATATGTTGTATATTGTTGAGGATTTAAATAAACATTATGTGAAAAATGCTTACGACAATTTGTGATACGTAATAATAGGTCACAATAAATAGTAGCTCTTAGTGTTAATATTAATAAAGTTTTGGGCTTTAAGATTTTCTATCACTTCTTTATCTCATTTAATCCTTAGATTCTGCCTGAGGTAGGCAAGATTGGCATTAATATGGACATTTTGCAGAAAAAGAAACTGAGCTCATTGAGGTTAAGTGATTTTTCTTATGACTATATTATTATCATAATTGTACTAAATATGGGTTAACAACCAGGTCTTCTAAGTTATAATTCATTTATCTTCTGACTACACATCACTACCTCTATTATGCTTACCCAGCACAATTTTTCATAGCACCTTTTATATTTAAGAAACTTCCCAATATCTCTCCATAATAATTTCCATTTGAGTTTTTATTAAATAGTTATATCAGTTGCTATTAATAAGTCACTAGCAACAATAGTGTTGCTAATTAAAGGCATTAAATCACAAGCCATGCCTAAATTAAGCAAGTATTTTTCACCTCACATTTGGTATATAACTGAGATATTATTGTTCATCAGTAATGAACTTTTAAATAGATGGTCTAGGATAATTTGACATCCATACAGTAATATAGGAAGTTGGATTCTCACCTTATTTCATACACAAAAATCAATTCCAGTTGTATTTGAAACATTCACGGAAACCACAAAACCATTAAATTTTTTAAAAATGTATTATAAGAAAATGCATTTCTTTCTTTGAGTATGGAAAAGTTTCTTAACTAAGCCATAAAAAATTCTAACCCCATTACCCCATTTAAAATCCCTGTAAATACAAAGACATTTTAAAGAAAAAAGAGGCAATAAGCAAACAAGATATTAATAACACATATTACTGACAAAGAAAAAACTTCAGAATTTATTAAAAATTTCTGCATATCAATAAAAAATTCAGAAAACCTAATAGAAAAAAAATACAGGCAAGGTACTTTTGTATTTTATAAAATGACTTGAGCATATATAAAACAATAATTATTCATTAACAACCAGGTAATGCCAATAAAAATCACAAAGAAATGCTATTATACATATCACATTAGCATAAAAAGAAAATGGTAATACTAAGTAGCATTGATGATGAAGAACTCGTTCTCATTCCTGTGCATAGTGTAAACTGTAAAAGAATTTGACTTCTAATAAAACAAGAGGTATACATCTCCCACAACCTAGTTAAACTTATGTATATGTATCTCAAAAAACATATCCAAGAATGAATATGGCAGCATTTTTTATTATAATAGTTAAAAATAGAATGACCCAAGGGGTCATAAAAGTAGCATGGCTAAATTCATTGTGATATGTTCTTCCAATCAAGTTTCAAATAGAAATAGAAATAAATTGAATAATGCCACATAAACAAAATGGATAAATTTCCAATAAAACTTTGGGTGCATTAAACAAATTAAAAGGGAATACACACAGTATGATTCCAATTATATATGAATCACAATAGAGAAAACTAAATTATACTGTTTAGAGCTGTATTAATAATTCATGAAACTAAATATAAAAGCAAGGAAAAATACTTATCAGAAAAGCTGGGACTATCACTGAGGTTAAATAATCAACAATGACAAGAAAAGAATGGAAAATAGGCTTGGAGGGAAGCAAAAGATTAGGTTACCTCCGTTTTGGGTATTTATTTCAACAACTCAGTCATTTCAATTCGACAAATATTTAAAATAGTTTGTGCAAAGAATAGGAGTTAGATACAGAATATGCAGAGATAAATTCTCAAAGAACGTGAAGACTGGTAAAGACAGAGAAATAAAGAATGAGCAAAAAAGAGAATCTTTCATGCTAAAAGATTTTATAAGAAGTCTAGAGATTTGTTTAGGGGAGGAAATCATTGGCATTATTAGAAGGACATTCACCAATGCATTGCACTTCAGTCATATATAAACATAGTCAACAAATACTCATTGAGATTCTGCCCTGAGGATTTAGATTAGGAAGGAGACAGTAGAAAAGCAGAAGAGAAGACAGGTTTGAAACAATTTGGAGGTAGAATTAGTGGGGCTTTGACGATGGTTTGACATGTAGCAGGAAAGGATGTGGTGGCAAGGATGATTCTTGGGGCTTTCTTTCTCTCTGGACCTCCAGAAGCGTGCTGGCCACTGATAGAGACAGACAGGCTGGGAAAGCAGCAAACTGGGCTGAGGAGAGGGAGGGAAGGGGCAGGGTTGTGTAAAAGATGGAAAGCTTTGTGAGGAATTCCTACAAAAATTGAAAACAGACATTAATTATGTTGCTATATATTTGTGTTTAGAATTCTTAAGAGAGGAAAAGTCTGGAAATATGCATTGGGAAATTTTCAATATAGAAATGCTATTAAAAATCATAAGAATGGATATGATAATTTAGGAAAAGAGTTTATAGTTTCTCATGAGTAGGCCCAACAACCAACTTCTGAAGAAATCCAATATTTAGAAATGAGATTAAGGAGGAAGACATTTCAAAGGAAATGAGACAGAGAAACTAGAGAAGTAAGAAAAGCATGCATGCTTTCTTTGCAGCAAAAAGGCGTTTCAGAAAGGGGATTAAAAAAATAGTTTCCTGCAGGTTTCTTTGAGGATTTGATATTTAAATCGTTACCTAAATCACAAGATGGATTCTGAACGGCAGAGGTGATAATGAATCGCTTTCTCTGGGGAGGAAACACTGAGAAGAGGGAGAGAAGTGAAAACCACACAACCTATCTCATAGGTATTGGCTTGGATTTTGTATAGATGTCAGCTAAACTACAGGGAGACATTTTACGCACATAGGAGTGAGAAAAGCAGTAAAGAGATTAATATTTTGTATGTTAAACTATTCTCATGTTTTTCCTTTCACTTTTGTAAATGTACATGACTAGGACAGAGAGTCATAAATGAGAGTATATTAATAGAAGAAAGGAAGCTGTAATAAGAAATTCTAGATAATTCAATACTGTACTATAATCCTTATGCATTCATGACAAAGCTTGATAGATCTTAGGACACAGCCATTGTAAGGACAAATTACTTCTGAGTCCAAAATAAATACTGATGGATTGATTGATTGGTCTCTGTCTTTCTGACTTACTAGAAGCTGGCTCAGTGATGCTCAGATTTCCTCCCACAGTTTCACAATTTATGTGAATAGACAAAGGAATAGGAGAGTCTCTATTGAGAAATAAAATTTTCAGTAGTAATTTCGTGTTTGAAATTTTCTACTTGGCTACAAAGAAAAATATGTTCATAACGTGGTAGATTATACCTAAAATCCTTAAATTGTGTTTGTCAAATCCAGATCCAAATTGCAGCCCAAAATATTTGTATTAATAAAATACATTTGTGATTTATTTCCATTTGTCAGATAAATTTTGGGGAGTTTTCAAGCCTTCCACTACCCAAAAATAGCGAAAAAAAAGAGATTTCAGGAGTCACAGAACTGTGTAAAACATTTTCTTTATTCTTCTAGAAAAATGTATCTGCATTCATAATGTTCCTGTCATTTTGGAAATTTCTCACTTATTTCATTTAATGACAGAATACATGATGAATTATCCAAACTATTTTTCCCAGTGCTTTGTACTGTACCTCTACATAGTTTTAGGAATTATGAATCTTGGCTTGATTTTTGTGGCAGGATACCGGAGAACATTCTTTGGTGAATACACCAGTTCCTTTTGCAAATTTGTTTACACCTAAGTACAATCCTAATATAGGAATTCTGTAAACAGAATTCTATGTGCATTAGAATGTCCCTTGATTCAGATTTTATCTGCTGACTCTTAACGCAGTCAGAGATGCTAAAAGCAGTAGATGATTCTACTTCCCAGTAGGTGGTGCTTTCAACCAGAGATTGGCAATGCTGGCCCTGCTTCTACTCTCTGGATCCCTGTCTTAATAACTGTCCTTCAAAGATTCATTTGAAACCAAACTGATTGGACAATCGTGCTTAGCTCTTTCTGGTGAATCTTAAAGTGCATCAATAATCAGGAAATACTACCAGCTTAAAAATGATAATGTCTTACTACACACTTTTAAATAAATCAATAAAATAGAAAACAACCAAAATAATAAAAATAACATTCTCCCTTTCCCTTCCCTTTTTTTCTGTGAATTTGCTTTTTTCTTTCATTATTTTGAAGGACCAGCACAGCTGCCAATGTGGAAGACAGGCTCTTTCTCACGGCATTCATTTTACCTGTTCCTGATGCATTTGTCAAAGTTTCCTTCACAAAAGCAGATTCTCAGTTCTATGGCAAAAAGCATAGAAATCTCCATCCACTTCCCACTTAGAGGTGGGAAACATGTTTAACTTCACAAAGATTTTTGAATCTTTAATAAGGAAGGTAACATGGCACTTTCAATGTCAAGTTGCCTAATGTATGTGTTTAATCCATCTATAAGTTGCACCTGCTGTGAGGCAAGGGCTCACCTCCTTTCATGAGTCAAATCTCCCATTCCAATCACTTCCTATTATAAAGGTATGGAGGAGGATTTGTTTAAAAAACCAAGGTTTGGGGAAGAAGACAAAAGCAGCTGGCTGGCTTTGAATCTATCATGAAATACCACATATAGTTTAAATCAGAGAAATAAGGCTAGAACAATTAGTAACTTGGATTTACATTTGACCTCTAGTCTCTTCTAGCTCTAATCACTATTGAGAAAGACAATTATAGCTTTAACTATTGTTTGTTTATTCCAGTCTGATAAACTTGATGCTTAAAATTTTCCTGCAAATTTGAAGCTTACTGATTATACACACATGCTTGTACTGCCCAGTGATTCGCAAATTTAGCTCTGCCTGAGAAAGACCTGTGATTTCTCCCTCAACTCTTTCAATGCAAATTGAAAAATTCTGAAAATGCAACTTTAGAATTCGTAATTCAGTAGATATGGCATGAAGCCAAATTTACAGGTAATTTTGAGAACCGTGTACGGCACTTCCATCAGTGCCATTTTTCATGAATATTTTCAAATAACAGACTTATAAAATCTTATGAAAAAACACAGTCCTCTCCAATCTTTCTGGGAAGCATCTGAAATGTGGAATCTCTCTCTACTTGTTCAAGTGGAGGGAATGCCAGCATGCTGCCTGCCAAGTCATCAAAGTTTAAATATGTTAAACATATTTTATTTCCTTCTTAAAAAGGAATACTGTCTATACCATTTGGGCACCATTCACTCGGAAATGTGGTTTCTAGATGAAGGAGAGAGGTATCACAAACTTAGTGGAAATTTTTCTAACTTGCAAACTTGTCTGTCTGACTCTAAAGGAGGTACTTGCGCTGCACCTCTTTAATTCTGTCCTGTTGTAGCTTAATCCTTTATCCTTGAAGCTTCATAAAGTGTTTCATTGTACCCTTAGACGTAGCAGTGAAAACACTTTAGTGATGTTACATTAGAACATAATAAAATATTAAGAAGCTGAATTAACACAAATTACTACATAGCATATACACACTGAATAATAGCGTGGTCTATTTGACTGTAAAGCTCCCTGGATTCATTCAATGTTAAATGCTTCACCTATGACTACAGAGGAAAAGACAAAAACAAAATGAAAACAAGACAAGCAAAACAAAAGGTGAATATTTGGTTATATTTTGTAATTTCATCTCTGTTTTTCAATAACTTTCAAAAACTATTTTCTTTGGGTTTTGTGAGGGTTTGTGGGGCTCCAACGAATAGCACCCCCTCTCTATCCTCAAGTGGCTAAATTAATTTATAAAATAAACCAGAAAAGGTAAAGCTATGAAGACACAGCTATCAATTTAAAAAAAAAATCTGGATTGTATCTTTGGGCATGTAGTCTTGTAATACCAGACTACATAACTGGTAACAGCTATCTACCTAGTAAAAAGGAGTAATGGAAGACTGCAGGCTTTCCCTGTGTGGGGAGCCTGCACTGTCATGAAGGCACAAACTAGAACACATGTTTATTGTGAGCAGAAGAGGGAGAAATGTGCCAGATTACTAACGTTGGATTTTTCCCTCTAAATTTACTAATCGGGATAAGTCACTCCTCCACCCTTGGAGAGAATGAATGGAAGGCAGAGGAGAATAAGAAACTCTATCCAATTGAAAATAAACAAATGACAACCCATAGGAGGAAAAGTCGCCCATGCAGTACATTAGATATTTGTTCTTATAATCATTTGTGCATAAGCATTCTTTAGTGAATAAAGAAAATGTAATATATATACATGGTAGAATACTACTCATCCATAAAAAAGAATGCAATGATGTCTTTTGCAACAACTTGGATGGAACTAGAAGCCATTATGCTAAGTGAAGTATCTCAGGAACAGAAATCAAATACCGCATGTTTCACTCGTAAGTGGAAACTAAAGTATGAGTATATAGAAGCATACAGAGTGCTACAGTGGACACCGGAGACTCAGAAGAGAGGTGGGAGGGGGTTGAGAGAATAAAAATTACCTATTGGGTACAATGTACCCTATTTGAGTGGCAGGTACACTAAAAGCCCAGACACCACCATTGTATTAGTCCTTTATCCTTGAAACTCAAAGTATTTTATTGTACCCTTAGATGTAGAAATTAAATCACCTTAGCAATGCTATCAATTACATGTTCTATTAGAACATAATAAAATATTAAGAAGTTGAATTAACACAAATTACTACATAGCATATACATACTGAATAATAGTTGTTTATGTGGTCTGTTTGACTTTAAAGTTTCATCTATGTAACCAAAAACCACCTGTATCCCCAAATCTATTGGGAGAAAAAAAAAAAGAATTCTTTAGTCAACCATATTAAGGAGAAGAGCAATTTATCAGATTACATTCTGGAACCTTTGTGCAGTGGTTTACTTTTCTTCCTTATGAACTCTGCAATAAGTCATAGAAGAATATTATTTAAATCACTTTGTATAAAAGGTTGAAAATTTACTCTATATTCTATTTCTCATCAAAAACTATATCCAATCACATCCTTCTAGACAGCCTATCAGAAATTCTGCAGTAAGATTAAATTTTTAACGAGCCTTTTTAAATAAAATGCCAAAATAGAGATGCCCCAGATTTGAATATAAATACCCTCTTCCATTATTAAATTCTCAGGTAAAATTAAAATTCAAATATCATATCTCCTTGCAAATTAAATTCCTAAGACATTCAATTCCAAAGGAATTAAATCCAAAATCAAACTACCTGGCCTTGTGAGTAAAATACTCCCAATGTCTCCCCATTTTTTTTTTATTCATTTCAATCTCTGCTAGAACTATTTACAATGACTGAATTTAGTTGGGATCCATTTGACACCTTCAGTCTCTTCTATTTTACAGTGGACTGAATATATTTTTTCAAGGCTATAAAGTTCTGTTGTTTCAGTACCAAACCTCTACCTCACTTTTAAGGATTTTTTTTCCCTCTGTACCTTAAATCTATATTTCTTTAACACTTGACTTCCAACAAATAACACTATTATCTTCTCAAATGTCTAAAGAAATATCTATTTTTTCTATGATGTATTTGCTTTTTATATCCATTCACTAACCAATACCTGTGACTCTACAAACTCCGCACATCCAGTCAAGAACTAATTGTTGTGCCTCTACTACTCCTTACTTGCAATCACTAATTTAGCTTCACTTACTTTTAAATCTTCAGGGCTGCATTCTTAGTTCAAACTATTATTATCTCTCTTTGGATTACTGTGAGAGTAACCCTTCCTTCTAGAAAAAGATGAAATGTTCTTATGCCTAAGTCATCATTCTTAACCTTGGGTTATAAAATATCCTCTTCCCTACGCAAGGACTTTGATTCTGCAATATGCCCTCCTTCTGATTCATCGGATATTGTTTATTTCTGATGAAATGCCTTTTCCTTTTACTAAACTAAGCTCCAAGAGGACTGGTGTATTGTTTGCCTTGCCACTGTATACCGTCACTTAGAAGATTGTCTAGCATAGAGAAGGCACTCATTAAATAGTCAAAATATTCAAACCAATTTTCACACTATAGCAAGAGTAATTTGTCTGAATTTCAAATTTAACCATATGGTTTTTTGCTTTAAAATTCTTCAATATCTCCCCAGTATCATTGAAATATAGTTCCAATTCTTTAGGGTGATAGAGTGGTCCAACCCAACTTATTTTCTTAACATTACTTTTAGTTACTTTTGCCTTATTTGCTGTATTTCTGGGTTTGCAGGCCATATACTATTTCCAGAATGTACCTGGCTGTCTTTCCTGGACTATTCTTTCCATGTGCCACTGTCTTTGCCAGAGGCACACACTCCTAACTATCTACCTTTTTAATTTTCCTTCATACTTGGTTTAGTTTTCAACTAACAAGGCTAGATTAAGTTCCCTCCTATGTGCTTAAACAACAATCTGTATCTCTATTGAACCACTTAGTATACCACATATATGAAGTGTATACTGAATCTGTCAGTATTAAATGACAAATAATAGAAATCCACTTACCAAGTTCAAGCATAAATAATATTAAATAGACAATTTGGTCCTTAGAAACTGTTAGGTGATCTCAGATCTTACATCTATGCTTTCTCTTTTGTTTTCCTATGACATTGTAAGTGCTATGACTATTTTATTATTATATCCACAGCACAAACATAGTGCCTTGGGTGTAATATGTTCTTAACAAACAACAGAAAATAAATCAGGATTTTTGCTTAGAGTAATCATATACTAAAAATGCATTAAGTCACAGAGATTAGCAATTAAAAAAATCATGTTTGATTTGTTCTAACAAAATGGTCACAATTATGACAGAAAGCAGCCAGACATTTACAGTTTTTACTGGTTACCTGAGCAGGTCTCTTAAGTCTCATCTGATTCCAGTTCACTAAATCTGGATGCCACTGCAGAAGTAGTGGAGAGGGAAACTCAAGTAACTTCATTTCCATGAGCCATATTGCTATGGTCATTTCTCGGCTTGTCAGAAAATCATTTCCAGGACCCAATGGGACCACTTTTTCTTGATAATTCTCTTAGAATCTCTCTCTGCTCAGTTATTACAATCTCTGAATTTCTTCATAGTGCAGTCCACTGTTTCGGATAATTTTAAGACAACTTATAACTATTAATCTGCTCTTATTGGGATTCTTTTGGGTACAAGTGGCAAAATCCAGCCCAAATTGACCAAAAGGAAAAAAAATAACCAAAGAAAAATGATGTAGTTCTTATGTGAAGCATTATTGTACACATAATAAATATTTTCAAAACACTTCCCCACTCCTTCTTTCATTTCTCTGTTTCACTCTGTTAGGTGCATTTTCAGAAATGCTGTCCTACCTCCCATGTAGGCCCTCTCAACAATTGACAATGCTAATGGAAAGAAACAGTCTCTATTACATTAGTTTCAAAATAATTTGAGAATTAAATCTCATTGGTCTTGCTTGGATACTATTCCACTATTTGAATCATTCACTATGGTCCCAGATTGGAACACTCTGACTGGTGATCTGGGACATACAAGCTGCCCCCACGTGTCAGGAGCTATGAAGTGGCATGAGTTTCATCCAATACCAACAGGTTTGGTTGTTTTTTTTTTTTTTTTAATACTTTGGAGAAGTGTTATTTCTCAAGGGAAAAAATCAGGGTTTTATTCACCAGAATGAAAGGAAATAGATACTGAACAGTTAAACTAAACAAATAACTATTATCTTATATTTTTCACATAGACCAATCTTATGTTTATGCTTTCAAATGCTGAGAAAAAACTAGGAGGTTGCCTTCCCCACCCTCTACCTTCTTTCTTATATGCTTCACTCAGGGTTCTCTGTGGGGCCCTCCAGATGCACACTCCATCCTTCTCTGCAATTCTTTCTGCCTTCAGACCATTCTGCCTGTGTGAACAGCATGAATGGGCTGCCTCACCCTCTAACTTCAGGAGGCTTCTACCATTGGGGACTACCAGAAAGGACAGAAGAAAATCAGGGTGACCAAGTTATTCCCTTAAGTCACTTCCTGGTTGAATTGCTTTAGGATCGGAAGATCCTAAGTTTACTATGTGAAGATGGAATTAGACGTGTAAGAGATTTACTGAGGGAAATTCCTGTGAAGGGTAAGTAGATGATGATTGCTCAGGTCATGATGCAGGTCTGATACCTGTGCAAAGACAAGGGAAAGAAATGAGGCTATGTAGGAAGGGCCTCAGATTGGAGTACAATTTTACGAAAAGTTCAGCCCGACTGGTGGGGAGTCTCCTAGCCAAAGTTGTTCATTATGAGAGTCCTACATCCCATAAGAACGGGTCAGCACTTGTACCCGTACCATGCTCAAGACATTGGCTGGAGGCAGCCAAAAGGAAGGGTGGCCTTGGTACAAAATACATGGTGTTAGATCCAGTAGTATGAAAGCTGAGACTATCATTTGCCTATGATTCCTACAGTAGTTTCTTTTGAAGGCGTTCCAAAATGTTTCCATGGCTGTCAAAATATGGTAACATTTCTTTTGCTATTATACTCTACAATATATTGTGGATTCCCTACACCCTGTTCACACACACACACACACACACACACACACACACACACACACACTAGTTACCCTAACTGCAGTGTTGCATTTATTTTCTATAAGGAAACTGACTGATATACACATCATTATAACTGTTTATATTTTATAAATAGAAATCTAGAGATGAATGGCTACTTCAACTTAAAAGGAAAACATTGGGAAAATAATACTGATTTCAGAAATCATAATTTAGCAATTCAACGGAAGCATTTTAAGCTTTATGCCATTTTGATGAAAATGTGGTGAAAAAAATGTATATGCAAGGTACAAAACTAAAAAATATATTGGTATTCTAATTTGATCTCAAAACAGTTTATTGCTGAAAAGTAATTAGATCCTTTTAAATGATTATTTTAAATTAATGGATTTTATGCAAAATCAACACATAATTATTAGTGCAATGCTATCCCCTAAAAAAAAAAAACCACTGAAATATTTATAAACAAAAAATGAATGTTGGGAACAGAAGAATGAGATGTAGGTATATGACAGAAAGAAAGGTGTAACACTGAATATTAGGTTTCTATTTTTTGGGAGGTATAGTATGAATTAATTCATGTGTTTAACAAATTTGTATTATGTGTCTAGCACGTGCTAGAAAATATCTAGATAACTGTGCTTACAGCCGTTCGAATACACACACACACACACACACACACACACACACACACACACGGTTCCAGATTTCATGAAGCTTACATTCTAGGGAAAATAAGGATGTTAAATAACTATGTCATCCCAATACATATAATCATTTTAAAGCTGTCTAATATTTTAGAAATCCATCATCCAATTCAACCATGGCACTATATAGATGAACAAAATAAAATGCAGTCTCTTAAAGGGAGAGATAAAATGAGAACTTATGTCTCCCAAACCTTAGCTCAGGAGAGAATGCATAAAGCAAACCAGAAGATTCTGAATATTTTCTATAGTTTTCCAGCCTTTAACCTTAACTTCCCAACTTTATTCTCCAAAGATTAGTGACGTCACTGAGGCAAATATGAGTTTATGACACATCCCTGCTCTGTATTTCAAGTTGTTCTAGAAACTGCTATACATTTTCCACTTCTTTAAGGGTAATTCCTCCTCTTAAGAGGCTTGAGCCTACTTCTTCATATGTGCACCTTGAAATTTCATATATAACTTCTCTGCTATTCTATCATTCTTTCTGTCTTCTCTTCCCCCTTTAGAGAGAACACAGTTATGGCACACTGTTACAGATTTTTCTAAAGCTCTCACCAACATTCCAATAAATTATCTAGATATGATTTAGTACAATCTTGAATAGTTCTCAAACATAAGACAAATGGTTGGAATCCTGCAGTTTTTCAGTATCAGAAGGGCAATGCCCTATTAGCTCAACACTTTATAAATTCTCTTTCACTGAGATGCTTTTTATCATAACCTTAGCTTTTATTGAAAACCATTAACAAAAATAGCCATATGAAAATTTATTCTGCATTTGCTCTATAAAGGTGATAAGATCCATTATCTACTCCGTAGTTCAAATATTCTATATTAGGTACCATGTGAAAAATGTGTTATAACGCATGAATTCACTTTCTTTCCATTGAGAAAACTATGTGATTTTCACTGCCTGAAAAAAGCTATACAATTTCTGGTGATATATTTTGTATTTTGGCTGCTCACATTCTAATCTGATATTGCATTATAGCAATAATCTTAATCATATTGCTTAATATTTTGACCATATTTCTTTTTAGCTTTGTAAATAGTGAGTTTTATGTCTGTGAAACTCCTGGTTGGAAATAAAAATGGCCCAGGACCTTTGAAATGAAATCTTAACCTAAGATGATTTATCAATCCATTGGTTGATAAATATTGATAGATAACAGGTAATTTTGAGAGACATTGTTTTATGTTGTAATTGAATAAAAGCAAATGAATATGAATGAAAGAATAATGCATAGGGCCATCATTGCTTTGGAGCTATAGGAACCCAAGTGTAGCCACCTATACTACCTGATAGCCTGTGAGGAAGGGCATCTAAGGCCAGACAGCCAATCAGGACATAGGACTGCAGCACTTCCTGGAGGTGTCTAAGATCTAGGGCTTCCCTGTGAAGAACATTTCAGATTATCCCCCAAAACCTTGGCCTTTGGGGGAACACCACCAAGAACATTCCAGAAAAATTAGGAGCCACATTAGGGTAGTGTGTGGGACCAGACTGCTAAAGGGATCCAAGTTATACTGATTAAAAACAAACAAACAAACAAAAAAAACAGTCCAGAAGAACAAATCTATCAATAACAACTCTGCTGGTGGTTAAAAGGACTTTGTAAAGAGCTGCCCTCATGGATGATGGGTAAAGCTGCATTCCAGAAACAGATACTGCAAGATAACATTCCCAGACCTAGCAGTCTTTGAGGGAAGTTCACATACCATTTGTCTGGGCCTCCTGAGCATACATGGGAACTGCCCAGGACTTCTGTCTATGCATGGAAGTTCTGAATCATTTTTCTGGCCTATTTTGGGGACATTCTATTTTGTCCATCTCTTGGTGGGATTCTCCAGTCAGCTTGGCCTCTGGACTTTAATATGGTGCCCTTTGGTAGGAACTTTCCATCTGCCCCACGTTCTTCAGTTTGTACAAGAAGTACTTCCAACTTGTCTCCTTGGATAGAAGTACAATGCCCAGACTCATACTGATTCATACACACACACACACACACACACACACACACACACACACACACACACATATATATATATATATTATATTGTGGACCTTCAAACTCCTTCTCTTGCCCATTATTTAGCCACTTCAACACTAGGCAGTTTCAACTGTAGCCACTGGGTGACAATGAGATGTAAGTCTTCTTGAGAGCTCAATATCTGGGACTTCTACCAGAGATTTCTACAGAACATCTTTTCACGTGAGGATGTGCAAAGCCCTTCCACCAGAGCTGGTTGGTCTCTGACTTCAGTGTTTACCATTTTCAAACCTAGTTCCATGCCGTATACGTACTTCCCTTCTTCTAGAGCCCCAGGTCCCAGCTCTCTGTAGCCTCTTCCTATCTCACTATTTTTGATTTGAGCCCTGATTTATCTCCCCATAAATCTTTCCTACAATTAGGGTCCCATGGAGCACTTACTGGCAATACTGCCTGGAACTTCTAATATATTTTTTAAGTTGTTATTTACGCCACATAGGTCCACTGTGTTGAAGAGCGTACACTCCTCAATTCGTAATACTCATAAAATTAATCTCTGCAAAGTACTGTTTACATTATAAATCTTCATACCAAATACTCACTTCAATAATCCAACCTGCCAGTCCTCCTGACTCTTGCCTTAGTCACCCATGCTGTTAGGTTAGACAGAGTCCTTTAAGTGCTCATAATATTCTTGTAGATGACTTCAGAGTTTGCTATGTATATATTTTAAATTTACGTAAATTATGATGCACTATAATTCTTACTCTGCCTATTGTTTTCATTCAACAGAATGTTTTCAATATTGATCTATAAATATGTTTTCATTTTTATTGATATACCTTTATTCATAGTATTATATATTAAAAGCTGCTTTATCTGCCTTTCTTTCCTATGATTGCTCAGTTGCATTTTTCACTTGTTAAAAATTATTATTAGAGTTTTGTGAGCTTTACTCATTTTTCCAGAGTGAACTTTTACCTTGATGATCCCTGTATTTTTATTTTATATTTAATTTTTCTTATCTTCATTTATCTACATTATTTTATATTTTTAATAGTATAAGTTCTTAAATAGGACACTATTTCATTAAATTTTAGATATTTCTTTTTTTAAACATAAATATTTAATATTATCAATTTCTCTTTAAGTATAATTTAGCTACATACCACAGATGTGATATATAGTATTTTTATTTTTGTATTATCTAAGTAATTACCATTTATTAACATACAAATTAAATTACCATTACATTTGTTATGGTACTATAGTAAAAACAGTTTTAGGTACACCCAGACAGTTTTATAACTCCTATTGCCAAATTGCACATGTAACATTCCAATTATTGCTGAGGTTATAATAGACTAATTAAAAATTTTAAGGCATTTATATCATATAAAGAGTATAACATATAAGTAATTCATTTGTGAGGTTCACCTAAAAATAATAATTATAAAATACTTTTCTAATCGTTCAATCTTGCTTCAAATCGAGCAAATGTATAGTCTTTTAAGTACCATCAATTTCTTAAACTGATAATAAGCAAATTCCTATTGAAGGTAGTCTACAAAGATTCAAGTTTCTTGGTGAAGTTTCAGGAGCCTGGTTAGTTGATTTGATGGTGGAATTAACTGAGAAGGAAATTCTATTTTCAGGATGTGTTGGTATGGAAAGTTTATCCCATGGAGTTCCATATATGCCCCTTTAGAGAAAGGCGTAAAAGAAAAGGAGATCTTTTTCTTGTGAACTGTCCCCTTAGATCCACTATCAACAATAAACTTCAGATTGGAGGAAAAGTTGTATAAACATACATTGGTAGCCTAGTAGCATGGAGTGGAGAGAAAACAAAATCCTTGCTTTCAGACGAATATCTCCTTCATACTTTGATTAAAGGGCTATACAGAGGATCATTCTTGCCTAGATGGGCTGTTTAGAAAAACTACTTGTAATGTGGTGAGACTCCTTGGTAGTTACTATCTAGTGATTAGGGTGTTGTTTAAATTCAACCATCAACTTCCCTTGTGCAGTTAATTTGTATCTCTCTTCATTCAATTCTGTTCTGGGGATGTTATTTTCTCCTTGGGAATTAAGTTGGTCCTCTTTAGGTTTTATTTTGACTCCAAATTCCTTTATCTCTCATGACATTTTCTCTAGGCTAGTAGTTTCTAAAGATGACCCTGGTTCTGCCTGTTGCTTTTGAATATAAATAAGTTTACAAAGGATTTTATATTTTTTTCTGAGTCATTTTAGCAAGAGTTTGGGCTAGTATATTTTTATATAAAAACTAAGCCAAAATAAGAAACTCATAAGAAAAGCTGAATACAAAAGTACACACCACTGACCCCCACAAGAAGCCATAGGATTTTGAAATCTTAGTTCAGGTCATTTAACAGTATGGTTATCTTCTTATGCAATTTCTTGTGGATCTACCTGAAGGTCAACCATGATTTGCAGGCCCTCTGTAGTGACACAGTCTACAGCAAAATGCATTGTAACAACCTATAGCTCCATAGCCAACAACAACCTGCATAAATATGCCAGAATTTCACCGGAACCCAACCCTGATCCAAGAAACAAGACAGAATACAACAAGAGTAGGTATAGGAAAAGGTGGATACAATCAGGGAGGAGCACTGCCGTATGTCCAGGACCCCCTCTTCCTCTCTTCCCCACCTATGTCTCTCTCTTTCCCCCCAATATTTCTTTCCCCATAAAACAATATAACTACAAATTTTTAATACAAGTAAATTTAGAGAGAACAAAACAATGAGCACACATACATCCACTGCCCAGAATCAACAATTTTTAATATTTTACATATTTTCTTCGTTATTCTCTCTCACTACATTCTTTTTCTTGCAACATTTCAAAGTAAATTATACATGTTTCAACACTTTGGTATACATCACTAAAAATAAAGACAGTCTTTTCAATTACCTTATATCATTATCACATTTAAAAAATTAAAAATTCTAGTGAGTGACTTTGGCAAGGTGGCAGAATAGGAGCTTTCAGCATTCATTCGTCAATTTAAATAATTATCCACATGCTGAGGAATCTAGATGAAAAATTATAGCACCTGGATATAGCACAGAAATAGGAAAGAATGTGTTGAAGAGAAGCCCCCAGTATCCTCAGGCTCTAGGCTAGCCACTGAGGATTCAGGCTCCAAGCCCACCTAATGCTCCAGACTTGTCTCAGTAATAGGAGAGCCCCTACAACCTCAGGCTTCAAGCTTGTCCCACTTCCATGCAGGTACCAGAAACACTAAACTCCAGGATAGCATCCATAGATTCAGCCTCCAGACCAATCCCAGTGCCAGGCTAGTACTCATGAACCCTAACTCCAGGACCCTAACCTGTGGCCCTGGGCACCAGGCCAGCTTCTGTAGATACAAGCTCCATTCCTGGCTCAGTGCCAGGTCAGACCCTGTGGTCTCAGACTCCAGCAGACCCAGAATCTAGGGACACACCAACAGACCCAGGGCCCAGGCCTGCCACCATAGAGCCCAGCATGAGATCAGCCCCTGTGACCCCAGGTTTCAAGCCTGACTCAGTATCCCTGGCTTTGGGCCATCTCTCACAAGCCTAGCCTGTGAGCAGACACACAAACTCAACCTTCAGACCCACCCTCACAACCCCAGGCACCAGGCCAACTCCTGCAGAGTGAGTCTCCAGGCTGAAGCAGCCTGATAAGCATCTGAGAAGATCTAGGCAGCAAACAACATAGAGAAGTCCAGATATTCACATGGTGCATCAGCAAAGTATCATGGTGGCAGAGAAAAGTCATGGTAGATGGTAGAACACAAAACAAAGGGGTTGAAGAAATAGAATTAGCTGAAATTAAGAAAATGAAACCAGCATTAAGTGGTAAAAACATGTCAAACAGAAAAGCAAGAACCTAGCTAGAGGTTGAGGGGTGATCACAAGACACAAAACATTTATGTGAGCAAGGACTCAAGAATCTAGTAAGAATAAATGTGGACAGTAATGAGGAAAGCTATAATGTGGTTGCACATGTTAAATAGAACTCATCTCAAAATGGGCCTAGATTTACATTCAAAAGATAGAAAGTCGAACGAAAATCTAAAAGCAAGAAGCAGCAACTGATCCAGATGGGAAGAAATCAGCGAAAGAACTCTGGAAGTACAAGGAATCAAACGGAAAGTTCATCCCCAAAGAGGAACACTAGCTCTCCAGAAATGGATGTCAACCAAAGTCAGAACACTAAAATGACAGAAGAAGAATTTCAAACATGGATTGTAAGAAAACTCAACAACATACAAGAAAAAATAGATAACCAACACAAAGA
>CAUYRT010013950.1:0-60808 GCA_963574885.1 Lepilemur ruficaudatus
GGCGCATGCCTGTAGTCCCAGCCACTTGGGAGGCTGAGGCAGAAGGATTGCTTGAGCCCAGGAGTTTGAGGTTGCTGTGAGCTAGGCTGACGCCATGGCACTCACTGTAGCCCGGGCAACAGAGTGAGACTCTGTCTCAAAAAAAGAAAAGAAAACAAAACTAGATCAAAACCTAGATCTATACAAAGTAATAAAGAACACTGGGAATGGCATGTATGTGAGTAAATATAAAATATTTCATCTTATTTTTCATCTATATAAAAATAATTGCTTTCTCAGAGAAAAATAATTATTAACTTTGGAATTTACAACAAATGTAGAAATAAATGTATGATAATCATGGCATTTAAAATGGGAGTGGTAAATGTAAGTACATTATTGTCAGACTCTTACCTATAAAGTAGTGTAATATTACTTGAAGCTATAAAGTGATAAAAATGTATACCCTAAAGAATCCACTTTAAAAGAAACAGTAGCTATCAAAAGCCACGGAATTCAGCAAAACCAATCCTAAGAGGAAAATTTGTAGCCTAAATGCCTGCATTAAAAGGCAGAAAGATCACCAATTAACAATCCAATGATATGTCTCAAGAAACTAGAAAAAGAAGAGCAAACAAAACTCAAAGACAGCAGAAGAAAAGAAATAGATAATGCAGACCAAAGCTAAATGAAATTGAAACAAGAAAATAATACAGAAGATCAATGAAACAAAAAGTTGGTTCTTTGAGAAGATAAACAAAATTGAAAGACCTCTTGCTAGATTAACCAAGAATAGAAGGCAAAAGACCCAAATAAGATCAATCAGAAATTACAAAGGAGATATTGCAACTGATAATACAGAAATACAGAATATCATCTGTGAATACTATGAAAATCTCTATGCACATAAACTCAAATATATAGAGGAAATGGACAAATTCCTAGAAACACACAACCTCCCAGGATTCAATACAGAAGAAATAGAACTCCTGAACAGAAGAATAATGAGAAACAACATGGAAGAAGCAATAAAAAAATCTCCCAACAACAACAAAAAGCCCTGAAATCGATGGATACATAGCCAAATTTTATCAGATATACAAAGAAGAGTTGAACCCATATTGCAGACATTATTCCATAACATGGAGAAGGAAGGAATCCTTCCAAACTCATTCTGTGAAGCCAGTATCACCTTGATATCAAAACCAAGAAAGGACAGAGAAAAAAAAAAAAGAAAAAACTACAGACCAATATTCCTTATGTATACAGATTCAAAAATCCTCAACAAAATACTTCCAAAACAAATTCAACAGCACACAAATAAATAAATAAATAATCCACTTTGACCAAGTGGGATGCAAGGGTAGGTCAACATATGTAAATTGACAAATGTGATTCACTTCCACAACAGAAGCAAATACAAGGAACATATGATCATCTCAATAGATGTATAAAAAGCATTTGACAAAATTCAGCACCTTTTCATAATAAAAACCTTTAACAAACCAGGCATAGAAGGAACTTTTCTCAAAATTATAAATGCTATATATGACAAACCCACAGCCAACATCATACTGAATGGGGAAAAATTGAAAGCATTCCCCCTAAAAACTGGAATAAGATAAGGGTGCCCACTGTCACCACTTCTCTTCAACATAGTACTGGAAGTCCAAAAAAGAACAAATAAGCAAGAGAGAGAAATACACAGTATCCAAATCAGGAGGTCAAACATTTGATTTTTGTTGATGATATGATCTTATATATAGAAAACTCCAAAGTTTTCACCAAAAGACTCCTGGAATATATACATGAATTCAGCAAAATCTCGGGTTACAAAAATTAATGTATGCAAATTAGTAGCATTCCTGTACATCAATAACAGTAAAGCTGAGAGTCAAATCAAAGACTCAATACCATTCACAATTGCCAAAAAGAAAATAAAATACCTAGAAGTATACTTAACCAAGGAGGTGAAAGATTTCTACAAAGAGAACCATGAAACACTGAGGAAAGAAATTACAGATGGTACAAACAAGGGGAAAAACTCATCATGCTCATGGATTGGTAGAATCAACATTGTTAAAATGTCCATACTACCAAACAGATTTACAGATTCAATGCAATCCCCCTCAAAATACCGATGTCATATATCTCAGGTCTGGAAAAAATCATTATACACTTGGTGTGGAACAAGAAAAGAGCCTGAATAGACAAAGCTGGAGGCATCACATTACCAGACTTAAACTATCCTACTATAAGAATATAGTAACCAAGAAAGCATGGTATTGGCACAAAATAGAGACAAGAAATTATTGTAAATAATTGAACTCTATGCTATGCGATGCTGGTAAAAACATCAATTGCACATAAACTCTTTGAGAAAATTAAAAAGGTGGCTAGCATTACCCTAATACCAAAACCAAGCAAAAACATTACAAAAAAGTAACCTGCAGATATATATACTTCATGAATACCCACGTAAAGCTTCTTAATGAAATTTCAACAGAACATTATATAAAAAGAATAATATTTCATGACCAAATCAGATTTATTTGAGAAATACAAAATTGATTAAACATTCCAAAATCAAACAAGGTAATATACTCTATTAAAATCTGAGAAAGGAAAAATCATATGATCTTATCAATATATGCCAAAAAACATTTAAAAATATCCAAAATCCATTCCTATGAAAATCTCTTCTCCAAGTACACAAGTACAAAGTAACATTCCTAAACTGATGAACCTGCAATCTACAGTTAATATCATAGTTCATGGTATAAGATTGAATCATTCCTCTCTAAGGTTATGAACAAGGCAAAGATGCACATTTGCACTACTTATATTATTCAGTTCTTTATACATCTATTTTCCATACCGATTTTAATTTTAATTAAAATAATAAACAAGAACCAGTGATGGAAAAGATTGTATTAGGTAATCTAGAAGTCATTTTGTAAGAGTAAAATTAATGTAAACTATTATTATCCTTGAAGTAAGAGTCCTCAAAAATACCAAAACCCACGTATGCTTAAGAATTCAATTATAGGATTTACCACAAAGAGGGTTATGAGAACAAAAGCAGGAAGGAGCAAGTATAGCTGCTATTCTAGGATTCTCAGTGTTTTTCTATCGTCAATAGAATTCAAATAGTAAGAAGTATCTTTCTGTTTTTCCAGTTTTACCATTCCATTCCTGTTGTCACAGACTGTGGTACAAACATTTGTCCTGACTTAACATAGCCCAAAATAGGACAATTTCTTCTATTCTCCCAGAAATCACTTTTTCTTCCCTTCTCAGAAAATGACACCACTATCCATCCAGTTAGTTGCTCACCCAAAAACCTGGTAGTTATCCTTTCATTTTTAAAAAATTTTCTTTGCATATGATATTTTATGCAACAGTAAGTACTATCTATTGTTCCAGAAATAGTCATCCTGAATTCCATTAGTATAATCCTATTATACTAGCATAATTAGTAGTATAATTATTGTATACTATAATACGATACTGGAAATACTACTAGTATAATTCCATCTCCAGTATAATCCTAGTCCTAAATATTACCATCTCCTGCCCAAACTACTGTCACAGTCTTCTCTCTGGTTTTCCTGTGATGGATACTTGCTTTATAATAACCCTTTTAGCAGAAAGATAATTTTCTATATTGAAAATTGGATCATATCATGAACCTGCTTAAAACCCATCAATGCTTCCCATCTCCATCAGAATGAACTCTTTTCGGTGGGCTTCAAGGTTGTGTGAAATTCAGGCTTGTTCCTGTTCCTTAGACTTTCTCTTTCCCCATTGCCCATACACACAGGCTTTCTTTCTGTACTATTAACATATATACTCTTTCCTGTCTCATAGCCTTTACATTTGTGTCCCTTCTGCTTGGAAAGTTCTTCACAACTTCACATCACTAGCTCTTGTTCTTCCCTAAAGAATTATTCTATGAGGCTTTTCTTGAAAACCCTAACTAAAGCAGAATCTCCCACTGCAACTGTCACTCTCTGTCATATTATTGTCCTCACCTATGTAGTGTTTGCCTCCTTTTCTTAATAGTACCTGAAGGGCAGAGCCTCAATCTCTCTCGTCAACAGTGTATCCTCAGCACCCACAACAGTGACTGGTGATTGGTAAACTCACATTAAAATGTATCCACTGAGTGATCAAGTTACTTAGTCACTCAGAAAAATGCAAGAACTGTATGAGATATAAAGTTATGTACTCAGTAAAAAATAGGCAGAGAGAAGAAAAGGGAATTTCAAGTCACCATGCCCTTTATTCTTAAATAAAAAGCATAGCAAATTTATAAAGTTATTAACATATAAGGGGCTTGTTCTCTCATGATTGCTTTCTTCCTTCTTGATAGATTGTAAGTCTATGCTTGTGAAGTCATGATTCTCTGTGAGAAGATGAATTGTACGCATGACTATTTTACTATTGGTCACTATTGCATCCTCTATCAACTTGAGAGGAAATAGAGACAAAATAAAGTGTTTTGAACCTTTTAATGAGAGTGTCTTGTTTTTTGACTCCGTGAACAGTATTCTGTGATGAATTAACCTGTATGAGATCAGTATCGTTCCCTGTTATTGACGTTCATTCGGGACCTGCACCTTAATATCACCTCGAGAGTAAGGGTCAGTGAGAAAGTTCTCCAGAAAAATCAAATAAAATAGATTTGTATCTTCAATTCTCCTTCTTTTCACATATTTTAATGACTTCATATCTTATGCACACAGAAGGGTCATTAATTAAGTGATGCTGCTACTTTATAACTTGAAAATTAAAGAAGCCAAAAACATCATTTATGTGAGATGTCTTTGTGCTCAGTTTACATAAGTAACAAAGTACACCGGCATGAAGGTGAGTTATCTTCTTACCGTTCCCTTCCAACACTTTGGCAACTGGTGAAATGAGGTCATAAGTGAGTTAAAAAAACAGCCAAATCTCCAATTCAGGACATTGAAATATAATCTCACATATAGGTCTGCAATATAATGGTAATTTATTAAGAGAAAATCTAAATAATTGCATTGTGTCTTCTCCTAGGGGAACAGTATTTCAAACAGATGAATGATCAGCCTGAAGTAGCATTTTCCAATGTGCAAGTATTAATAATAATAGGTATGACTATGGTATGGAGTTCAAAGCCCAAAATAAACTGCTTTAACCTTACTATAGCACATGGTTTCTTAACTTCAACACTGTTGACTAAAATGTTCCCTCCACAGAGAATGCCTTTCTGATGACCCTGTGTAAATTAGACCCTCTTCCTTCACTCTCTGTCACTTTGCACTGCTCTGTTTTCTTCCTCATTGCAGTTAATACTACCTACCATTACATCTTGTATGTCTTTGCTTTTCTATTGTCCATCTCCCCCACTAAAATGCAAGTCACTTTTAGACAGTGACTGATTTATTCACAACTCTATTCCCAGTGCCAAGAATCATGTCCATAGAATAGTAGATTCTGAATATGTATTTGTTGAGCAGATACATAAATTAATTTTATATGAGTGGGACTCAAGCCTCTACTGCAACAGAAAACAAAAAGAACATTTTATCTCCTTCATGTGGTCATGGTTTTACTGTCACAAAATAGGAGTGTCCTTAAAGTTAAAAGGCTCTATTCTCTAAGTACTATTGGTAAGAATGATTCAAGGTCAATTACTTCAAATCCAAACTGATATTTTTGGTAGAAATCCTCGGCCATAATGTTGAAAAGGTTATTAAAGAAATTAACTAAGTGGTGCATGCCTGTAGACCCAGCTACTTGGGAGGAGGCTGAGGCAGGAAGATTACTTGAGTGAGTTTGAGGTTGTAGTGAACTTAATGATGCCCTGCACTGTAGCCCAGTTGACAGAGCAAGATCCTGTCTCAAAACGAAAAAAAAAAAAGAAAGAAAAAAATTAACTAAATAAGTTACTTAGCAAAACATTTTGCAATACGTTTTGAGGACATCTACACAAAACTACATGTTTGAATGGAGGTATCTTACATATACTTTACAAAGATTATTTTTTAAAGACCAAAGTAGAGCCCCCAAATTACTGGTTTCCCAGGATAAAAGCAGTAGAGAAAGTTTCTATTTTATAGACCCCACCTGCCAATTCAATGGGGCAATTGCTGGGGAGATATTAGAACTTGACCATTAATTTTCCCCTGGTGCATCTCCAAGTGGAAGTGGATGACTTTTCAGTTATCTATGTATCCAGTTCTGGAAACATTACCACTCAAGCAGGTTCCACTTTCTCATTTCTCTTTCCCTTTTAAAATAATCTTTGCATCTATTTATAACAGAGAAGATGCCTCTCCCTCATCTTAATCTTACTGTGATAAGCTAACATGATGAAAAAACCCCTTGGGGCATCTTCAAAGGAATATTGTTAGGTGAAGAAATCAAATAACTAATAACTTCAGTAACTGATTATCACATCCTTTTGTTGTTCTCATGGTTTCCAATTATTTGCTTACAACAAAAGAAACAAACAAACAAACAAAAAAACAACCCAAGTGGAGTTGCACTTATACCTGGCCTAAATTACTTTTTGGTAAATAATTGCTATGGGAGCTTTTTTATGTAATCTTATAGAAAATTTTAAAAATCAATCACAGTGCTATTAAGAAACTACCAATCATATGTGCTTATTGTGCACATAAATTTTATCAGCACTTACATTTAGAAAAAGCATACAATTGTTGTTGAACCCTGTTAATTCAAGTATGAAACAAATATACATAATTGTATGAAATAAATGAGAAAATAGTCCTTACCATTTCTTAACTACATTTATCTAAATTTTTATTCATAATAATTATCAAAATACTATAAATACAAATGTTTTGATCAATTATATAGTAGCAATAATTGTAATGATAACTCAATCTAGAAGAAAATATTAATTTTTGGAATTTTATAATGAGAGAAAATTAAAATGGATAATAAGGGCATTTTTTCAGAGAAGTATGATAAAGTGATCAATAAGGCTTTCAAGCATAAAATATACACTATTTTAGGATAAAATTTTGTGAGAAGAGTGAAATAAAAATATAAGTTCTAGGAAAACAAGAAATGATATAACAGTTCCAACTGTTAATGAAGAGCTTGTCTTCATATTTTTAAATAGACAATATTGAGCATCGAACTGCTATAATATTTATATTCCACATAATACATTTAAAGGAGGGACATAGCAGCTTCTTTTAAAATGTCAATATTTGAAATTTTCTGGAAATTATATCTTTTGTAACTATTTAAATTTATCATGAACATTTTTATGTGTCAACTTAAAAATGTGCAAGTTAATATATGTTATTTTGAAATTTCTCTGGGAATATGAGCAAAGTAGCTGGAAGGGACAGTGTAAGACTATATTTTGGACCTATAATTGTAATATCTATGAATAAACATTTTTTAAAACTCCCTGTGAAACTGAATATTTCATTTATTCTAAAGATATTATTAATATAGTTTACTTCATCATTACAAGACATATTTCTGTTGGAATGTTTTTCAGTGTAAGTATCAAGAATAGCTAGACATTTTCTGAAGTACTATTTTTGCTACCTAGGAAATTATTTTACTTGAAGTTTTCATAGTGTGCTTTTAAATGAGATGTTACTGACATTCTTTTGTGTTGATATGTGCACTTTTTTAAGCCAGGTCTTCTTGAAGCCACTTGGAGGTGGGGGAAAAGTGATCATATATTTAGTCATTTCAATATAAAGATAATGCAATTTGATAATACAACCATTTTAGAATGTTAGTGTAAACTCTCTATTCCAGGGTGATGTAATTGAGATGGCAGAACAGAAAGATTCAGACCTTACTTCCTCTCACACAAATACTGATGTAAGAAAAATACACAGAACAATTCCCTTTGTGAGAAATCCAAAGGTTTCTGCTTGCCAGTCAAAGACAAAGTCAACCTCATTGAAGCTGGTAGAAATATCCATAGCACCCTTTCACCTTAGTTCTTCCCCCCAGAGCAGCTCTACATGATTAGGAGTAAACTCCCAGCTCTTAGCCTCTTCTTGGAGCCAGAAAAAGAAGACTGGATCATCTGTCCAATGTTATGACTTTGGAAGGGGGACTTGCCAAGAAAGTGCCTCTGTGTCACTTGTCTCCTAGGTCCCAGCAGACTCTAGATGTCTGGAGCCTATTCATAAAAAAAGGAGCTCAGTAGCATGTTTCTGCTTAAGAAGACCCATGGTACAGCAGCCAGGGGCAAATACAGCTTGGTAGCCTTTCCCTCAGGGTGAAAGTGTGACTTGTATATCCAATGTTCTTACTTTTCAAGGGGCTACTAAGAGATAGGTTTCTGCCTCATTTGATACAGAGGATGGGTGAAACCTGGCATATTCTAGATGTTTGGGAGCCTCTGAGAACAAAAATAAAAAAATAAAAAAATTGAGTGGCATGCTGCTACTTTAGAGGATCAGCAGTACAGCAGAAAAACATTAAAGTGAGTGAGATATTGTGAGTGCCTGGAGAAACAAACACAATACAATAAAGCAAAAGATAACAGCAAGTCCTTCTACTTAGGAATATACATGCACAAGTCCAGAGAAAATATATTTATAGAAAAGGTTTGAAAGGATCCCAAAATCTTTAGCCAAGATGATTGGTGAAGCTCTTGTGCTGTAAAAAGCTGTCCAAAAGACTGGGAGAGCTGGCTATTTTTTTTTTTTCAGATTTGTGGATACCAAGACAAAGTTACAAGGAACATGAAGAAAAAGTAAAAAATGTTTCAGTCAAAGGAACAAAATTACATCAAAGACGACCCTAAGGAAATAGAATTGTATACATTACCTGAAAAAAATGCAAATTCACCATCATAAAGATATGTAACAAATTTAGAAAAAATGATGCATGAACAAAATGAGAATTTCAATGAATAGAACACATAAAAGAGAATCAAACAGAAATTTTGAAACTGAAAAATAAAATAACTGAACTGAAAAAGTCACTGGAGTTATTCAACAGTAATCTTGATCAAATGTAAGAAAGAATCAGCATATCTGAATGCATTTCATTTGAAATTATACATACAGAGAAGAAAAAAATTGAAAAGAGTGAAGAAAGCCTAACAGACTTTTAAGACTCCATCAAGCTAAGCTAATATATGCATGGTAAGAGTAACAGAAAGGAAACAGAGACAGAAAGGATCAGAAAGCTTATTTCAAGAAATAATGGTTAAAATCTTCCCAAATCTGGGGCAGGAAATGTAAAACTAGATTCAAGAAGCCCAATAATTCTAAATAAGATAAACTCAAAGAATTCTACACTGCGACAGATAATAATCAATTTGTCAAAAGTGGAAGAGAATTTTGGAAACAGCAAGATTGAAGTGACTTATCACATACAAGGGAGCCACTCTAAGACTATCAGTGAATTTCTCAGCTGAAGTCTTTCAGGGATTGTGATGATCTATTTAAAGTGCTAAAAGAAAAAAAAAAACCCTACCAACAAATAATACTATATACATCAAAATTATTTTTGTAAATGATAAAGAGAAAAGATTTTTCCATAAAGAGAAAAACTAAGGGAATTTACCACTAGACCTACATTACAAGATATGCCAAAGAGAGCCATTCAAGTTAAATGAAAAGATGCCAAACATCAAAACAAAAGCTATGAAATTATAAAACTCACTGGTAAAGATTACATATATGTACAAACAAATACAGAATGATGTACTACTAATATGGCAGTATATAAATCATTTTTAATTCTGGCATAAAAGTTAGAAGAAAAAGTATAAAAATAAGTATACTTATAAAAATATATTAATGAATGCACAATATAAAAAGATGCAATTGTGACATCAATAACATACAGCATGAGGGTGAAGAAGAAGTGAAAGTATAGATTTTTGTAAGCAATTGAAGTTAAATTTTTATCAGCTTAAAATATATTGTAGTAACTATAAAATGTTTTACATGAGGCCCATGGTAACCACAAAGAAAATATCTATAGGAAGATATCTAAACATGAGAAAGGAATCAAAGTATATCATTATTTTAAAAACAATGAAACACAAAAGAAGATAGTAAGAGAGAGAAAAAGACGTAGAGTGGCTGAATGGATTTTTTTTTTTTTAAGAACCAACTCTATACTATGTATAGGAGATTCCCTTTAGCTTAAGGACACACACAAGTGGAAAGTGAAACAATGGAGAAAAGATATTCCATGCAAATGGTAACAAAAAGAAAGCAGGGTTGGCCATATTTATATCATGCAAAATAGACTTTATGTCAAAAACTTAAAAAACAAAGAAGGACATTATATAATAACTAAGGGTCAATTAACCAGGATGATATGACAATTATATATGTGGACAGCATAAGAGGACTTGAATCTATGAAGCAAACACAGAACTGAAGGAAAGAATAGACAGGCACACAATAATAGTAGGAGATTTCTATACCCTACTTTCAATAATGGATAAAATATCCAGACATAAGATCAATAAGGAAATAGAGGACTTGAACAATATTATAAACCAAATGGACCTAACAGGTATATATAGAACATTCTATCCAACAGCAGTGGAATACATATTCTTCTCAAGCATATACAGAACATTATGCAGAATAGATATGTTAAGTCACAAGTCCTAACAAAGTGAAGAAGATTGAAATCATACCAAGTATCCTTTCCAAATACAATGAAATGACACTAGAAATCAATAACAGGTACAAAACTGTAAAATTCACAAATATGTGAACATTAAGCAACACATTCTTGAACAACAAAAGGGTCAAAGAAGAAACCAAAGGAGAAGTTAGAAAACATACTGAGACAAATGGAAATGAAAACGCATTGTATAAAGCATATGCAATTCAGTACAAGTAGTACTAAGGGAAAAGTTCATAGTGACTAAATGCCTACATTTAGATAACAGAAAAGTCTCAAGAAAACAACTTAACTCTATACCTCAAGAAATTAGAGAAAGAAGAACAAACTAACATGAACATTAGCAGAAGAAAGGAAATAATAAAAGTTATAGCAGAAAAAAATAAAAATAGAAACAAAATAGATAAATATCACTAAAACTGAGTTGCTTTTTGAAAAGATCAAAAATTTACAAATCATTTAGCTAAACTATTTAGAAAAAAAGAAATAATTCAAATAAATAAAATCAGTAAGAAAAAAGAGGAGACACTATAAATTATGCCACAGAAATGAAAAGAATAAGAGTCTACTATGAACCATTCTATACCAACAAATTGGATAATCCACAGGAAATGGAAAAATTCCTAGAAACATACAACCTACCAAGACAAGATGAAGAAGTAGAAAGTCTGAAGAAATAGAAAGCATGAACAGATTTGTAACTAGCATAAAGATTGAATAAATAATTAAAAACTTCTCAAGAAAATTCAAGGACCAGATATCTTCTTTAGTGAATTCTACCAAACATTTAAAGAAGAATTAACACAATCCTTCTCAGTCTTTAAAAAAAATTGAAAAGGAGAAATCATTTAAATACTCATTCTATTAGGCTGTCTTCACCTGATATCAAAGCCAGACAAAGACACCACAACAAAAACAAAACAAAACAAAAATTCAGGCCAATATCCCGGATGAAAATAGGTGTGAAGAAAATCCTCACAAAATGTTGACAAACTGAATCCAACAGCACATTAAAAGGATAATACACCATGGCTGAGCGGTATTTATCCCTGGTATCCAAAGGTGATTCAAAATAACAAAATCAATTAGTGTGATACACCACATTAACAGAGTACATAAAAATCAGACAACTATCTCCTTAGATGCAAAGAACATGTTTGACAAATTTCAACACCTTTTCATGATTAAAATGCTCAACAAAGTAGAGTAGAACAAAATACCACAACATTATAAAAACCATAGATGAAAAGTCCTCTATTATCATATTCAGTGGTGAAAAAGTGAAAGCATTTCCTCTAAGATAAGAAACAAGGTAAGGATGTCCATTTCACCACTTCTGTTTGATATAGCACTAGAAGTTTTAGTCAGAGTATTTAGGCAATAAAAAGAAACAAAAGACACCCAAACTGTAAAACAAGAAATAAAATATTTGTTTGTAGATGACCTGATATTTTATGAAGAAAATGCTAAAGACAACAAAAGAAACAACCCTGTTAGAACTAATAAACAAATTCAATAAAGTTGTAGGATTCAAAATCAACATACAAATTTCAGTTATATTTTTATACACAGAACAAAATAGGGATGAATTTATCTTTTATTAATAAAGAAATGAAAAGCAGAACTAGCTATACCGGTTAATCATACAATATAATATTGCTATGAATAAATTAATTTAGAAGGATTTTTAAAACAGGGTACTATTACATGCTTATTTTCAAACATGCTATATAATTCACATGGCCACTGCACGCTTTAGAACATATAAAACTGCATTAAAGTCACTTTTCTCTGAAATATTTATTAAATAAAAATCATATGCTCTAATTCGCAAGGTAATAAAATAATGATGCTAATGTTTCTTATTAAATGGTCAACAGATATGACAGATATTGTATTTTTTCATTAGTCCCCTCTCAATTTCCAAAACTGTACTATTAAAATGTTTTTATTCAGCAGAGAAAGAGCTCCATCAACAAACAATGCTCATCAAACAAATGTTGATAAATGCAGAATAAGAGAAAGGGATGATATGGAGGATAGATTTTTTAATGTATCTCTCTTGTGATTTGTTCTGATATATATTCCATCTATCCAAAATTTCCTGCAAGGCCCATCAGCCTGCTTTGTCTCTTATGGCTTGTGAAGTAGCGCTCACAGAAAAAAATCTCATCACCTTTTTCTTCTCCCCTAGCTCTTGGATAATTTCCCTCCACTTTCACTGCCTTGGAATCGTACTTCCCCAAAAAAGCATCAGCACTTCAATTTTATCTCATGCTAATTTTCTAGGGGAAAGAACTAAGTCAATTGTACCAGAATTGCATGACTCTTTTTGATAATGCTAGAGGCCTTGGGGGAAAAAAAGAAGTAGACTATGAATTCTTACCTTAACACATGATCCGAAAAGCAAAGGGCCTCAAAACAAATTTTAAATAGACTCTTATCTCACAGCTGCAGGGAAGAATGTATTGAAAATCAAGCACCAAATCTGGTTTTGAGTGTGAATAAATTGCATAAAAAATTAAATGCTCACCCTAAGACATTACTATATCAAAGTCAGGGTCTCGCTAGAAAATAGGGAATCCTGAAACTAGTTACGAGGACATTTAGAGGCTATGGTAAATTGACATCATTTCTTCCTTCAACGTTAGGTAGAATTCACCAGTGAAAAAATTTAATAATTAAGATGTTAATATCAGCTCCAGACGAAGCACTAAGAAAATAGCTCAAAAATTATGGTAGAAATGAAGTTAATATGGTACACTAAAAAAGATCTCTCTAACATAAGCTAGTAATGGAGGAACGAGAGAAAAGGTATAAACATATAGAAAATAAATAGCCACATTACAAACATAAATTCTACTTTCTCAGTAATTTTATTAAAGTTATTTATTGATTTTTAATTGAAAAATTAAAAATTGTATAATTTATCATGTATGTGTTCTGTTAAAATATATACACATTGTGGAAGAGCTTAATTGAGCTAACCAACATGTATTACCTCACACACTTTTATTCATTAAATTTAAATTGAAACACCACTCAAAGGTAGTGATTGGCAGATGGATTTTTAAAAATGATCTAAATATATGCTGTCTATAAAAGACACACATTAAGATCAGAGACACAAATAGGTTGAAAGCAAAAGGATGAAAAATTATACTTTGCAAACTAACAAAAGAGACCTGTAGTGACTATAATAGTATTATACAAAATGGACTTAAGACAAAAAATTGGTATTAGAGATAAAGAAGAATATTTTGTAGAGATAAGCAGATCAATTCATCAGGAAGACACAATAATTATAAATACATATACACCAAACAAAAGGGAATTGAAGAGAAAAATAGACAATAAATAGCTGGAGATTACAATGCCTCACTTCTAAGAGTAGAGAGAACAACTTGGTAGAGGATCAACATGGAAATAGAAGATAGGAATGACATAATAAACCAACTAGAACTGACAGTTATCTATAGACTACTCCTCTTACGAACAGTGGAAAGCACATTGCAATCAAATGTTCACATACCATTCTCAAGGACAGGACATAGGTTAAGCCATGAAAATAAATAAACTTTAAAAGTACTGAAATCAGGGCCGGGCGCGGTGGCTCACGCCTGTAGTCCTAGCACTCTGGGAGGCCCAGGCGGGCGGATTGCTCAAGGTCAGGAGTTCGAAACCAGCCTGAGCAAGAGCGAAACCCTGTCTCTACTATAAATAGAAAGAAATTAATTGGCCAACTAAAAATATATAGGAAAAATTAGCCGGGCATGGTGGCGTATGCCTGTAGTCCCAGCTACTTGGGAGGCTGAGGCAGAAGGATCTCTTGAGCCCAGGAGTTTGAGGTTGCTGTGAGCTAGGCTGACGCCACGGCACTCACTCTAGCCCGGGCAGCAGAGTGAGACTCTGTCTCAAAAAAAAAAAAAAAAAAAGTACTGAAATCATATAAATTATGTTTCTGATAAAAATGGCATGTAATTAGAAAGCAATAATAGAAGAAAATTTAAGAAATATATAATTTCTGGAAATTATACTACATGGAAATTAAATGATATACTCTCAAATAATCAATGGTTCAATGAAATAATCATAAGGAAAATTAGAAAACACATGAAATGATTGAAATTGTGTACATAAAAAAGACAAAACCTGTGGTATGTAGATAAAATGGAGCTTAGAAGGAAATTTATATCTGTAGACACATATGTAAAAAGGAAAAAAATCCCAAATCACAAATATACACTTCCACCCTAAGAAACTAGAAAAAGAAGAGCAAACTAAGCCAACAGAAAGAAAAAAATATGCTTTAAAGAATAAAATAATGACATAGAGAAAAGAGAAGCAATAGAGAAAATCAACAAAACCAAAAGTCGACTCTTTGAAAATATTAACAAAATCAGCAAATGTTTAGATAGACTGAAAAAAAGAAAGAATTCAAATTACTAAAATCAGGAAAGAAAGAAGGAATATAATTAGCAATTGCAATAATAAAAAAGACTATAAGGAAATACCATGAAGAATTATATGCTGGCAAATTAAAAAGACCAAATAAAATGAACAAAAATCCTAGAGACACAGCTTACTGAAATAGATTCATGAATAAATAGAAAATTAGAATTGACCCGTAACAAGCAAAGAATAAAAAGATTCTATTTGTAATCAAAAACATTTCTGACAAAAATTTAAATAAAAGCAAGTACAGATGGCTTTACTGGTGAATTATTTAAATATTTAAATATGAATTAATACCAGTCCTTTACAAACTCTTCCAAAAAGTAGAAGAGAAGGTAATACTTCACAGCTCATTCTATGCAGCCACTGTTAACCAGATACCAAAGACTGACCAAGACAGCAAATGAAAAGTAACACAACAGAGCAATACAGACCAATCCATATAGATATAAAAATTCTGAAGAAAGCAAAGTAAATGCTGGCAATATATACAAAAGGATTATACATCATGACAAAGTGGGGTTTATCCCAAGAATTCCAGTTTGGTTCAACATACAAAATTCAACAATGTAATATACCACGTTAGTATTAATAGAATAAAGAACACATTCCACATAATCATCTGAATACATACAGAAAAAACATTTGACACACTCCAATATCCTTTCATAATAAAAATCCTCACCAAACTAGGAATAGCAAAAAATTCTACAACCTAATAAAGAACATCTATTAAAAAAAATCACAACTATCATTATACTAAATGGTAAAATACTAAAGGCTTTTGCTCTGAAATCAAGAACAAGACAAACATTTTTGTTCTCAACACTTTATTTGACATCATATTGGAGGTTCTAGTCTGGAAAATTTGACAAAGTAAAGAAATAAAAGCCAATGATATTAGAAAGAAAGACATATTTTCATCTCTATGTACAGATGTTATAATCTCAAGAAAATCTCAAGTGATGCTGAAACGACTGTTAAAGCTAATAAATTCAGCAAGGTTTCAGGATACAAGATCATTATGCAAAAATGTATTTGCATACATTAGCAATGAACAATACAAAAATTACATTTACAAAACAGTTCCATCTCTAATATTATCAAAAATAAAATGCTTATGTGTAAATTTGATAAAAGAAGTGCAAAACTTGCATTTTGAAAACTGTAAAATATCATTGAATGAAATTAAAGAAGACATAAATAAATAAAAAGACATCCCATTCCTACATTCATGAATTGGAAGACTTGTAAAGTTGACAATATTCCAAAAATTCATCTACGTATTTAACAAAATCTTGGAAATCCCAAATGCATTTTTCTTTTTGCAGAAATTGACATATTGATGCTAAAATTCACATGGAAAGGAAAGGGATCCAGAACTACCAAGCAATCTTGAAAAAAACCCCAAAGTGTGAAGACTCCTACTTCCAAATTCAAAACTTACTATAAAACAACTGCTATCAAGACTGCATAGTGATTGATATAGAAATCAATACAATAGAAATGAGAATGCAGTAACAAACCCATACATTTATGGTCAGTTACATTTTAACAATGGTGCCAAGACAATTTAATGGGAAAGAATAGTTTTTTTGACATATGGTGCTGAAGACAACAGGATATCTACATGCAAAAGAAGGAACTTTTAATCCTTCCTCACATCATATATAAAAATGAACTCAAAATTGTTCAAAGAACTAAACGTTAATATTGAAACTATAAAACTCTTAGAAGAAAACATGAGTGTAAATCTTCATGACACTGGATCCAGAAATGGGTGGTTAGAGATGATACCAAAAGCAGAAGAAACAACAATAACAACAAAAAAATACATTGGATTTTATCTAATTTTAAAACACTTGTACCTCACAGTACAATAGTAAGATAGTGAAAGCTGGGCTCAGCGGCACATGCCTGTAATCTCACCACTATGGGACGCTGAGGTGAGAAGATCACTTGAGGCCAGGAGTTCAAGTCTAGCCTGGGCAATATGGTGAGACCTTGTTTCTACAAAATATTAAAAAAAAAAAAAAAAAAAAAAGCTTAGCCCAGGAGTTTGATGTTACAATGAACTACAATCACCCCACAACACTCCAGCCTGGGTGGCCTTGTCGCAAAAATATATATATATATATATATATATATATATATAGTGAAAAGATAACCCACAAAATCAGAAAAAGGGACAGAATATTTGTAACTCACATATCTCCTAAGGGGCCAGTATCCAGAATATATAAAGAACTATTAGCTAGAACTCAACAGTAAAAAGTTAAATAACTCTATTAAAAATGAGCAGAAGATTTGAATAGAAATTTTTGTAAAAAAGATGTACAAAGGGACAATATATTCCACATCAGTCATTAGGAAAATGCCAATTAAAGCCATAGTGGGATAACCATTTCACATATCCTAGGAGGTTTATAATCAAAAGGACAGACAATAATAAATGTTAGAAAAGATTTGGAGAAATATGAGCCCCCATACCTTGCTGGTCAAAATGTAAAATAGTACAGCCACTTTGAAAAATACTTTGGAAGTTCCTCAAAACCTAAAGTTACCATATGACCCAAGAATTATACATCTACGTATATATCCAAGAGAATTGAAAACACATGTCCTCACACAAACTTGTTTGAATGTTCATAGCAGCACTATTCATAAAAGCCAAAGCACTATAAAAGCACTATTCATAAAAGCCGAAAAGTAGAACAACTCACATATCCATCAGCTGATGAAGGGATAAATAAAAGGTGGCATATCCATACAATAGAATATTATTCAGTCAAAACGTTAAAAAAAGAAATAAAATATGGATTCGTGCTACAACATGGATAAAACTTTAAAATATTATGCTAAGTGAAAAAGCCAGACACAAAAAGTCACCTATCCATGATTTTTTAAATGTGAAATGTTCATAAAAGGCAAACACGTAGATACAGAAAGTAGATTACTGGTTCTAAGGGCTGGAAGGGATGGAAGTGATGGCTAACAAGTACAAGATTTCATTAGGAGGTGGTAAAAATACCCTGGAATTTGATAGTTGTAACAACTACACCATTCTGTGAACATACTAAAGCAAACTCTGAATTCCATACTTTAAAATGGTGACGATTTCAGTATGTGAATTACATCTCAAATTAAAAATGAACAAACAAAACCAATACTACAGCCATTGGAGCTATTAATAAAGACTTGAAGAATGCTGCCTTGGGAATTTTGGAGAGAATGTACCTAACCACCCAATTACTGAAGTCCTGAACCATTTTGAAGTTAACCCAACAGGGAAAGTAAATAATGCCCAGCTGGAGGAAAATCTTTAAATTAAAATCACTCATTTCTCTTCGCTAAACTACCTGAGTCATTCTTGAATGAGAAAAGATTTGATCCTCTTCTGCCAATCTATATAGCTGTGTTTGGCATTGATATATGTAAATATTTAATAAAACAAAATAACCATTAAATGCCGAGCAACAAGGGATGGATACAATGACCTCATAGCCTAGAAGTTAAGGCAGAATCTTGTTTAAAACATGAGCATTCTATTCCTTTGCATACTTATTTCTGTGTTTATGTCACCCCTCCCCAACTTACAGCAGAGACAGTTACCAAGTAAGAGGAGTTGAAGCGGGTTTGCACTTAGGATTGAGGAGTTTCAGTAACAGAATCTATCTCACATTCCCAGAACGAAAGATAAATGGATAATCAAAGGAACCTGGTGATAACCAGTTTTTAGATGTCGTGCGATGGCTATGCTGATGTGGATAGAGCATGAGATAGTTAGGGAAAACACTTACCATGAACTCTGGGGATGTGACGCAAAATTCCAGTCTTTAGGAGCACTTGAAAGCTGACATGTACAAAATTATCTCCAAAATAAATGAAGTCCCAGTCCAGGAAGCGAGGCAGTGACTCAGAGATGGGAAGTCAGGAGGGTGAAACAGCTACTTGAATCTGAATGCAAGGTCAAAATGAGGCCAGTATTAAATCTGATTCTCCTAAGTTACTAATGTCAAGCCACATGAGGAATAATGTCTTATTCACTCCTTGTCATTTCTGCATCGAGTGAGAGGCTTGGCACATAGCGGGCACTCAATAAATATTTATTGAATAAATGAAAGAATGAATGAAATGACCTCAGCTGTGATAGTTAGAGGAACACAGGAGCAAAAAGCTAAGTCGACCACTATACTGGACTGTCTTTGTGCATCCAGGCCTTTTAATGACATTAATAGTTTTCATAAGGTCAAGAAACATAGTGTGTAAAATTATTCCTTCATTTCTGCAATTTACTACCAAGAATCAAGCCATTCAATTACCCTTCAATGTGGCCTCAGGCTTCACTGTAATTCTAGAAGTATAGTTAACTAGGAAGTTCCAAAGCAAATGTAAGCAATCTGGCCAGGATTCCTTCTTCAATAGAGTATTCTAAATACTGTTTACCTCCATACATAGGCTATTAAAAGACTGGCATCAAAAAAGCATTTGATTTGCAACACTGAAATTCATCCTATTGTGTTACGTCAAATTTCTTACATTTTCAAAATAATAGCCATTGTCAATTGCCACATATTTATTTGGTTGTTTATTGAAGTACTTTATGATATTGATGAATATAGTCATCTATATTCTGAAATCATAAGATCCATAGATACTTCCTTAGTTATGGCAGCTCTCTAGAAAGGATAAGATGATCTGTGTAGTCTTGGACTGCAGTTTGCAGTTAGTTTAGGTTTTATTATCACAACACAAACTGCTTGGCATGTGTGTTTCCGTTTGAATCTCAAGGGTCCGGGACACTACTGGTAAGGCACTCCTTGATATTCTGATCCAATTTCTTTGCTTAATTGGTTGTACTGACATGAGAAAATCCATGGTAGTTATGGCTTCTGAGCAAATGACATCCTGGTGTCCATGTGGTATATAATACCCATAATAAACAGGAGATAATAAAGTTGTGATTACTATCATTCTCAGTAAGAATTTATTCCTCTAATAAAATGTTTAAAGACCAGGTAGTTAAATAATTCTCTTTGATATATTAGAATTATTCCTACATTGAAAATTACCATGTATTTACGTACTCATTCAACAACTTTGTGCTAATTGTCTACTAAGTGCTAGGCACTTACCGGCATATACAGCAGAGGAGAAACAGTGAGCACATTATCCACAATGGTATGGATATGGTATCTTAAACAATAATGTTTAAGATCTGTTGAACAACATGGATGTTAGGAACATGATGAAAAAAGATGTTGGAAGAAACTCTGTATAAGAAAAACTCAGACTTTATTATGTTTTATAGCAGTGATATTTTATATAATCAATGTTTTTAACACTTTCTTTTTTAAAGTTTTATTCCCTGACCAACCCACAGTGCTTCTCTCGCAGTCTTCTCCTAGGTTTGCTTCTCTTTGTATTAGAATCTGGGTGATAGCTTTCAAGAAGTTTTCCTAAATCCCTTCTCAAAAGTAGTACAATAAATACTGGAATAACTTTTTATGACATGACATGCAGACTGAGATATAGTCATAGTATCATCTGTTACCAGGGCTTTAATCAAGTTTTCTTTCTGCATTATCTGTCCATTAACAAATTCAGAATCCTTCAGAACAGAAGTCATTCAAATAACTCAAAGGCAGTTTATGAGTAGGTGTATTTTATATAATAAATGTATAGTGCCACGAATACAGTACAAACCAATAAAAATTTTGAATAAACAAATAGTTTACCACTTAAAGGAAGCTTTCAGTGAATCCTCTTGCAAAGATAAAAATTGCTGACATTTAATCATATGTGTAAATATGGATTTTCTTATATTAGGTTTGCTCAATATGATTTGTTTTCACAACTCACAAGTTATCCAAACTTTTGAATCTGTATTTACTGTTACTTTTATAGAACAAAGCAGCAAGATATATGTGAAAGAGCAGTGGGCCAAGAGTCAGGATTGTAGATTTGTGTGAATTTGAGCACATCTTTTATTTCTCTGGACCTAGTTCAAATGAATTGCATTAGATGAATGTCCAATTCTAAAATTTGATGATATGTCATGATGCAATGGTTATTTCCTTTATGGTAGAAGCTTTTATTCAGTACCTACAGCTCAAAAATAGAATTGACTATAAGTAATCATCTGGTGCTTTTCTTCTTGATACGATGTAAGATATTCTTAGGACACATTTTTAGTCTCTGTCATATGCATAATTTTAAATAGAGTTTTTCTGACTATTCAGATATTCAGAGGCCTTCAATTATTTGAGGGCTGTCTGGTTCTACCTGGACTGCAAGTGAGTGACCAATATTCTGGTCTGCTCTTTTGAAGATTTTATAACGAAACTAAGCTTATTTTCCCTTATATCATTAAAATGGATTGTAAGACCAAAGTTTAACTTCAAAGGTGACTATATTCTCTTTTAAACAGAAAGCAATATTTTATTCTAATTGTTGGGACACTCATCATGTTTGCTATTCCTATTGATTTTTAGATCATTGCCATTGAATAATCTTTCCAATAATGATCCAACAGAAGATGAAGGCCAAACATAAAATCTGAAAGTTGATAGGAGCACTGGGGACATCATATCACTCACTCAGATGTAGAATTATAGCCACCAACAATTTTAAGCATATTTATATAGGAGAGTTTCTCAAGACTTCCTAGCAGACCAATTATGTGAGAAGATATTACAAAAAGCAACTCAATAAGGCTCAGGATGATTACTTGATTCATATCAATGGGAGCTAGAATCATAGTAGAGGACATAGTGCTAGAATCATGTTACTGAAAGAAATCATATAGTCTTTTTCCCCTACTCCAAATATGGCCATGATTTATTATTTATCACAAATGAGTATCATTTTTCTCCAAAATAGTTAAGCATTTAAAATTTGATAATTGAATTATTTGCCAGTGTTTGCTTACATTTCCGTCTTTTCCACAATGTATGAAAGTGCTTGCTGCATCCATAATTCCCACCGTGCTCTCTCTATTTAAAAATTTCTACTGTCTCCACGTCCCTCACAAATACCTAATTATCATACTCCTCTGCTCTCACTTTCAAATAAAATTGTACACTCTTCTTCTCTCTCTTTCTTCCTATTTAGAAGAAATAAAACTACAGCACTTGTACTACCTCACTGCCCTCATATAGTACCTGCCTGCCTCTTCAAGATGTAAACCTCTCAATCCAGAGAAGAAATTGTCTATTTTAGTATCCCAAGCTTAGCTCCACAGCTAGCACCTGGCAGGCACTCAACCAATGTTTGTGAATATCTTTATTCTATAAATGGGAAAATTGAGACGCAGAGAAAGGTCAATTAGCTTGTCTGAAGCCACTCAGCTTATTTTCTGGCAGAACGATGAGTGTCCACTCTAGTAAGTGCATCAATCTTTCCAAAGAACCACATCACATAAGGCAAAGCAGTTGGTCTATATACATCCCAGTTATTTGTCTTCTATCTACTCTAGACAATATTCTGAACATACTTGCTCCTGGAACTCCTGAAAACCCAAACTTGTACTCATCTGTGAATGTACCACCTTTGCCCCTACTCCATGCTCTGCTTGTTTGGCACATTTTGGAATCTTGCCTATGCTCTCAGAGCTAAAGAATCTCCTCATTCTAATTGCCCAAGTGTGTCTGGCATGATGATCATTAGCCACATAATCCCAAAGCAGCCAGAAAGCAAAATTTCACTTACCACGTATTTTATCTTTATTGATACACAGTGTGATTATACCTCTGAAGAGTTAATGCTCCAGAAATATTAGGTATGTTCATATGAGATCCATGGGCCATTTCAGATGATAAAAAAAAGTACCACTTTATGGAATTCGAACCAGTCCATTAACTTTGCATTGCATAAAACTATCAGGTTAGGATTTTTAATTGAACGGGCTTGAACTTTCTTAGTGGCTATTTCTTCCTTTCTATATTAAAATCTCACCCTTATTGCCGCTGGGTATACAAACAAGCATATACATATACAAACACTCCACTTAATTAAAACGAGAAAGCCCATTCACTTAATTAGTTTGTGTGAATAAAGCACCCTTTGGAAAAGATGCTACCAACTTTTGCCACTTTAGAAAAGCAATTTAGCAAATATTAGTGACTGTCTGACTCTCTTTGGCTCTCTATAAATTGTGTTCAGAAACGTGCCAAAATTTACTTGCACACACACACTTCTGATGTCTTGACAGGACTTTAAAACAAATTTAGAGTGTATATATAATCAGAAACCTTTTGCCATTTTTTGCAAAAGTAAAACTGTAAAGAAAATCTCCTGATTTTTCTTTTAAAATTTTCTCTGTAGTTTAATAATAAAATCTGTTGGGTACTGAACATAAAGAATTCTTCTGAAATGCTTCACATGAACTATCTTGTGCCAGTGCTTACAAGAGCATCATAAGAGAGTGCTATTATTGCCTCCACACCCAGATGAGGAAACTGAGGCACAAATACATTAAGTAACTTGGCCAAGGTTTCATCAATAAAAAATAGTAGTGCTTGGATTATAATCCAGAAAATTGCCTCCAAAGTTTAGTCATTTAATCACTGAACTATGTAACTCCATTAATCAAAACAGGTTTAAACTTTGTATTCTATTTAAAAACAATATTTGCCAAGCTTAACACATTTAGTTTGGTCTGTTGTGCATTGATTTAGACATGTTGATCTATAGTAAAGTAAACCTCTTTAAAACTACAGAACTATCTCTCTAATTGCTCATTATTTTGCTTGATTTTAATGTCTCAATTATTTTTTATTCCCTCAATATTTTAATACTATCACAGTTTAGGAAGATCCCCTAAATTATTAGAAAATTAGTAGACAAGGTATCTGAGTCAACCAGACAGTTTATAGCTTTAGTATTAACTAAAGCTACATAACAAATTTGTTAGAAACACCCTTAGGAATTTATAAACTATTTTATCATTCAGTGCTTAAGGTGGATGGTGATCTAATACTGTAGTCCATCGTGGATTGGAAACTAAAATCAGAAAGAAATGGATATGTAAAGTAGAAGGGACCATTTATTATTAAAGAAGAAAGCTTGGACATGCAAAAAATCGCATGTATTTGTGTTATTACAATGTTTAATATGAATGTTCAAAATAAGGACACACTATCAATAAAGGGCTAAAACATCTTCAATTTCAGTAGTTTGCATAATTAGAAAAAATATATATTATAAAATGACTTATGAAAAAGAAAAGAAATAACAAGTGTTGGTGCCCTGGAGAAAAGGGAACCCTTGCACACTGATGGTGGGAATATACATTGGTATAACTATCATGGAAAACAATATGAAGGTCCCACAAAAAAACTTAAAGTATAATGATCATACATTCCAGCAACCTCACTTTTAGGTGTATATCAAAAAGAAAAGTGAAATTAGTATCTCAAAGAGATATCTGCACCCTCATTATCATTGAAACGTTACTCACAAGATGTGGAATTAACATCAATGTCTATCATCAGATGAATGGATAAAGAAACTATGAAACATATATAAAATGGAATATTATTTTACCACAAAAAAGAAGGAAATCCTGCCATTTGTGACAACGTGGATGAACCTGGAGAACATTATATTTAGTGAAATAATCCAGACACAGAAAGACAAATACTGTATGATCTCCCTTACATGTGGAATCTAGAGTCAAACTCACAAAGCAGAGAGTAGAACAGTCATAGACAGACACAGGGGACCATGGGGTTGCGGAAAATGGGAAAATGTTGGTCAGAGGTCATAAATTTTCAGTTGTAAGATGAAAAAGTTCTGGGGATCAAATGTACAGCCTGGATCAGCTCAATAGATGCAGAAAAAGTGTTCAACAAAATCCAGCACCCTTTCATGATAAAAACCCTTAACAAACTAGGCGTAGAAGGAACATATCTCAAAATTATAAAATTTATTTATAACAAACCCACAGCCAACATCACACTGAATGGGTAATAATTGAAAGCATTCCCCCTAAAAACTGGAATAAGACAAGGATGCCCACTGTCACCACTTCTCTTCAACATAGTACTGGAAGTCCTAAAAGGAACAAATAAGCAAGAGAAAGAAATACACGATATCCAAATCAGGAGGTCAAACATTTCCTTTTGGCTGATGATACGATCTTATATGTAGAAAACTCCAAAGTTTTCACCAAGAGACTCCTGGAATACATACATGAATTCAGCAAAGTCTCAGGTTACAAAATCAATGTATGCAAATCAGTTGCATTCCTGTACACCAATAACAGCAAAGCTGAGAGTCAAATCAATGACTCAATACCATTCACACTTGCCATAAAGACGATAAAATACCTAGAAATATACTTAACCAAAGAGGCGAAAGATTTCTACAAAGAGAACCATGAAACACTGAGGAAAGAAATTGCAGATGGTACAAACAAGGGGAAAAACTTATCATGCTCATGGATTGGTAGAATCAACATCGTTAAAATGTCCATACTACCAAACAGATTTACAGATTCAATGCAATCCCCCTCAAAATACCAGTGCCATATATCTCAGGTCTAGAAAAAATCATTATACACTTCATGTGGAATAAGAAAAGAGCCTGAATAGACAAAGCAATCTTAAGCAAAAAGAACAAAGCTGGAGGCATCACATTACCAGACTTAAACTATGTTACAAGGATATAATAAACAAGACAGCATGATGTCGACACAAAATAGAGACATTGACGAATGGAATAGAACAAAGAACACAGATGTAAAACCATCCACATACAGCCAACCAATCTTTGACAAAGCAGACAATATACACTGGGGAAAAGAATCCCTATTCAGTAAGTGGTGCTGGGAGAATTGGATAGCTACATGCAGAAGAATGAAACAAGATCCTTCTCTCTCACCACTCACAAAAATTACTTCAAAATGAATAAAAGACTTAAATAAAAGGCATGAAATCATAAAAATTCTAGAAGAAAATGTAGAAAAAGCTCTTTTAGATATTGGCTGAGGCATAGAATATATGACTACGACCCCAAAGGCAAGTACAGCAACAACAAAAATAAATACATGGAACCTGACTAAAATAAAAAGCTTCTGTACAGGTAAGGAAACAATCAACAGAGCAAACAGACAACATATAGAATGGGTGAAAATATTTACAAACTGTACAACCAATAAAGGGCTAATATCCAGAGTATATAAAGAACTCAAACAAATCAGGGGGAAAAAAAAAGATACACAAATGGCCAACAAACATATGAGTAAATGCTCAATGTTACTAATCATCAGGGAAATGAAAATTAAAACCACAACGTAATATCACCTTACTGCTGTCAAAAATGGCTTTTATTAAAAAGTCCAAATACAATAGATGCTAGCATGGATGCAGAGAGAAATGAACGCTTACACACTGTTGGTGGAACTGCAAATTAGTACTACTTCTATGGAAAACAGTAAGGAGATTCCTCAAAGAACTAAAAGTTGACATACCATTCATTCCAGTAATCCCATTACTGTATATGTAGCCAAAGGAAAAGAAGTCATTTTATCAAAAAGATACCTGCACTCAAATGTTTATTGCAGTACAATTCACAATTGCAAAGATTTGGAATCAAGCCAAGTGTCCGTCAATTCATGAGTGGATTGACAAAATGTGATATATCTATACCATGGAGTACAACTCAGCCATAAAAAAGGAAGAGTTAATTTCCTTTGCAGAAATTTGGATGGAACTGGAGACCAGTATCCTAAGTGAATTATCTAAAGAATGGAAATGCGAGCAATACATGTACTCTCTAACAAATTGGAACTAACCAGGGGCACACGTGCACAGATGGAAATAAAAGTCATTGGTAATGACGCAGGAGGGAGAGAGGGTAGAGGAGGGGCAGAAACCTACCTGATGAGTACAGTGAACACTATTCAGGTGGTTGGCAGACTTACAGTCCCTACTCATGCATCACAAAAGCCATTCATGTAATGAAAATATTCGTACCCCCTTAATATTTTGAAATAAAATTTTTAAAATGGTACTACTTCATAGTGACAGATGTTAATTAATTTTATTGTGCTAATCATTACACAATATATATGTATATCAAATCGTTACATTGCACACCTTTAATATATTCAATCTTTATCAATCAAATATTTTAAGATAACATAAAAATAAATATTTTACCATGACGAGAAAGTGATTTGCAAAAATTGCATACATATATGACATATACCATTGTTTGAAATTAATATTGTGTAGATTTGGCATTACTATAGTTTCCTTTGGCCAGATAAATTGCTACCTGTTTTTGTGTTCTGTATTGATTGCAAAAAAATTTTACAGAGATGGCACTGTTCCTTTCAAATCCTTTTATTTTCCTCAGAGACTGTAGAATAATTCACTGTATATTAGCAGAGCTAAGATAAGGTTTTTGGCCTTGTTGGACATTACCATGACTTCCATCCACTCTGTCTGTCATTTGAATATGAATCATTCCTACCTGTAAGATGTTTACTTGGAACTCTTTTCCTTTCCACTTACTAAATGCCGTGTTCTCTTTTGCTCATTTGTCTGTCCAGTTTTGATTATGCTGTTAATTCCAGAATCTCCTCAGGGATTCTGTCAAAAATGTTAGGAGTAAAATTGAAAAACTTCTAATGGATAAGAATTAAGTGTCTACTGCCATAAAACTTTTCTAGGTATTGTTGAGGATTTACATATTGAGGTAATATAGATACTAGAAATATATAAAAGCAGTGCAAGCAAACAGAAACCACATCATTTCCCTCTATAGCTGACTAATTTCCATTGGAGAGGAACCTGATTCTATTATTATCAAAGATAGAATTAAAGTAAGCATTCAATCTTTGGAAATAGGCAAGTCATTACATTAATTTACAGACTATTATTAAAATATAGGCACATTATTAAATATTTCAGGTCAATTTTTAAGCTAATGAGGAAATGCTATAAAAGTAGGAGGAGGTTTCCTAAATGTCTGAGTAATACAAATACAGAAAAGAAAGAAAAACAAAAGGCAAGAAAATAATGAAAGGCAACATGAAGAGTAAAGGAAATCAAGTAAGGAAATTGAGTAGAAAAATCTATGATAAGAGTAGAAGTGAATACAATGAATCAAAGAAAATGAGAATGGAGAGGAGATGTTATATTTAGGAAAATGTAAATTCTGAGATATTCATTTTGACTATTTACAGTTCTATCTGGATTGGATTTCCACTAAATAACTTTGAATATTTTAATATTTCAGATATCATAAGGTCAGGGAAATAGTGAATCTATCTTAATTTTTGTCTGTTTTAAAAATTTATATTAATGTACAACCATAATTTAGGCATATATTTTCTTCTATGCATTTTTGAATTTTAATTTTTAATTATTATAGGTACATAATAGTTGCATGTAATTATAGGGTACGTGTGACATTTTGATACAGGAATATGATGTGTAATAAGCAAATCAGAGTAATTGGGGTATCCCTCACCTCAAACATTTATTATTTCTTTGTGTTAGAATATTCTAATTCCACTATTTTAGTTATTTTAAAGTATAACATAACTTACTGTCAACTACAGTCACTTTGTAGTGCTATCAAATGTTGTTCATTCTATCAAACCTTCTCCCTTGTTACCTTAAGTGACCTATCTGACTATAAGGAAGATTGCTTTAAAATTTTAAAAGTGTAGTATAAACAATATTAATAGCAATAAAAATTAACATTTTAAGTATATTAAAATTAATCTATGTTAATGCACTGTCTTTAATGCTTTGCATGTGTAATGGATACCATAGATTGTCTCATTCAATATTCGTTGCAACTTCTTTCTATTGTACTTTCCTGTACTACAGATGCTAAGAAATTAAAATTATATTTCAGATACTCTTACAGCCCAGATTCCAGATTTGATTTAGCTCTCATCCATCATATGTTCTCATGCATTATTTGAGTTTGGAACTGTGCAAAGTGGAAAGAGATGCAAAGTGCAAGGCATCCCTTCTGTTGAAGTATGTCAGCAGCAGTATGGCACTATGTTTAGTGACCGCTTGATTTGCAGACTTTTCCCTAGTAATGGTAGCAGTTTCCAGATTGTGGCATAATTCTAAGGTAGCCGACTTGAAGCTTTTGAGCCATGATGCTGAATCCTGCAGTGTGTGTCTGGAGACCTATAGTGGTTCCTGGAATTTTTCCCTAAAGCCTGCTCTTTCAATGACATTTTTAGCCATTAAATATCCAGCAATTAATTATTTTCTTTGTGAGTTTGGAAAAGTTGCTTGTTTTGTTTATTTAAAAAATCCCCAACCAATAAACTGTATAAAAAAGAAAGAGTAAATACTTATTCTTTGACAACCAAAGTAGGACTTCCAAGTTCATAGCAAAATAATGGGCTTGAAAGCCAAGCCAAGCTTTCCAAAGAGAGAAAATAATATTCAAATACTTTTCTAATGTAACAAACAGCAGACTAGACCACTTCCTGACAGAAAGAAGAAAGATTAGATGTTGAAGAAGGGAAGAATTCAATGTCTATTACCAGCATTGATGGGACAAGAAAAGTATTCCAAGTGAGAAAGACAGAGGTTGAAACTTACATGTTTTGATCTCCTCTCTCCACGTTTGGTCCCAGAGAAGTAAGTCACTCATGAAATGTCAAGGTGAGGCTTAATCACACTTCACATTTGGGATTCTTGAAGGGGATTCACTTGAAGGTTGTCCTATAATAGGACCTTGGAAGTGGCCATGTCAAAGGGAATCTCAATGAAAAAACTAATGAAACTAGAAAGAAGGCAAGAGCATTGCTTTCCTGAGAGCATCTCCTGGATCCTGTATGGTATAGCTGAGACTCAAATGCTCCTGTATGTCATGAAGCCAGACTATGTGAAGGAGCTGAGCTGAGAATTAGCATGTCTGCTGTGGGAGCCACTCTATCAAGGCAGAAAGAGAGGCTATGGCAGAATCTTAGCTATGAGGCAGATGAACAAACATGGTGATGCTCAGAGAGATTTCACATCCAATAAGATCCAAAGTGAAACCAATCATCCTGCAGGGCAGTGCCAAACTAACAAATGGCAGAGAAAAGTTAGCCTAGGATCACAGACACTTCAGCATCAGATACCAGAATGATGCTCGGGGATTAGTTCAGATCTGAGTTACCAGTCCAGAGAGAAGCCCAGGCAAATTATTTCATTAGAGAAACATGTGTTGATCCAGAGGCCACACAATGGAATTAAGGAGCCTTTTCCCCTCCAGCCCCACAAAGTAATGAAAATGACACACCACTGCCATATCCCCAGACACTACTGGAGAGGAGCAGAAACAGAAAAAAGAAACTGAAAAGACCCAGCATTTCATATAAAGAGAATGAACAATTTCCCAAAGGGATTATTTAAATATATAACCAGATTGAACTAAGTTCAAGCTCAATTTTTGTTAATTTTCTTTGCTACCCAGTGGGAAGGGCTACTAGAGGAAGATATGATCATTTATAGAAAAACAGTGAAGAAACTATGCTTTCTCTTGCTATTAGACTATAGTATAGGTTTACAACTATGTTATATTAGGATATCAAAGATAAACAGATACATGACTAAAAAGATTGATTTCACTGTTGTAGTAACCACAAGTGAAAGGTAAAAATTATAAGAAAGTTAGAATGATAAATTCTAGAATCTTTTTAAAAAGCGCAAAATGAGTATGGGCATAGTTATACTCTTATAGAATTCCTGTTTATGTCAACAAACAAATAAACAAAAAACTAGAAAAAAGTAAACCATTTACTAAAGTTGATTAGCAATGTCTTTTTCATACTTATTTTATTTCTAAAATCAATTTTAATTTTTAACAGATCATAACAAAGATTGAATATTTGTTATGGTATACAGTTCTATGAATATTAATACTTGTATAGAATTAGGTAACCATCACAATCATGATTCAGAACAGTTTGTTCACCTTTAAAAAAAAATTCCTTACTTTATTCCTTTAAAATTAAAACCTCCACACACACACTCACACAGTTAACTTATGTCAACCACTGATCTGCTCACTGACACTGTAATTTTGACTTTTAGAGAATGTATCATAAATGGAAGACATGATCTCACCCTGTCATCTAGGCTAAAGTGCAGTAGCATGATCATAGCTCACTGTAACCTCAAACTCCTGGGTTCAAATGTGAGCCACTTTTTATATGCTTATTTGCCATCTTTGTACCCTCCTTGGTGAAATACCTGTTCAAATATTTTGCCCATTTTTAATTGGATCACTGGGTTTTTTATTTTGTAATTTAGAGAATTCTTTCAATGCATAAGTGTATATGTGTGCATGTGTGTGTTGTATATGTATGTATTGTGTGTGTGTATGTCTTGTTTTTTTGTTTTTTAGAGACAGAGTCTTACTCTGGTGCACAGGCTGGAGTGCAGTGGTATGATCATAGCTCACTGTAGCCTCGATCTTTGGATCTGGCGATCTTTGTGTCTCAGCCTACCAAGTAGCTAGGATGCAGGCACGTGCCACCATGCCTGGCTAAATTTTTAAAAATGTTTTGTAGAGATGTGGTCTCATTATGTTGTGTAGGCTGGTGTCAAACTCTCAGCCTCAAGGGATCCTCCTGCCTTAGCCTCCCAAAGTGCTGCAATTGCAGGCATGAGCCACCATTCCTAGCCTCTTACTCATCTTTTGAAGAAGCAAAAATTATCAACTTTGATGAATACAATATATCTTTTTTTCTTTTATGCATCACACTCCTTTTAAGAACCCTTTGCTTAACAAGGTCACTAAGATTTTCTTCTAAATATTTTATATGTTTATGTCTTGTATTTATTCTTGTGTTTTGTTTTTATATACATTTGTATAAAGAATGAGAATTAGGTTGAGGGGTTTTGTCTATTTATTTATTTATTTATTTTTGCACATGAATATCCAATTGTTCCAGCAACAGTTGTTGAAAAAGCTATCATTTCTCCATTTGCAATTTTGTTGTCCATCAATTGGCCATGATTGCATTGTTCTATATCTGGCTTTTCTATGCTGCTTCATGGATCTATGCTTCTATCCTCCCACCAATACTACATTGCCTTGATAACTGTAGCTTTACAACAAGTCTTAATATTTGATAGAATGACTCTTCTTACCTTATATTTAATCGAAATTGTTTGAGCTATTCTAATTAATTTGCTACTCTTATATAATTTATAGTTACATAAAATTTAGGAGGAGAATTTTTGATTTACTGTAATATTAATGAAATTTCAGTAAATGAAATGGGAAGAAAGATCTCTATAAGGAAAACTAGAAAACACTGATGAAAAAAATCATAATTGACACAAACAAATAGAAAAACATCACATGCCCATGAATTGGAAGACTCAATATTGTTATTAGACCACACTCCTCAAAGCAATCTACAGATTCAGTGCAGTTCCTACCAAAGGACCAATGTCACTTTTCACAGAATAAGAAAAAATTCCTAAATTTCATATGGAATCAAAATATAACCAAGATAGCCAAAGCAAGCACAAGCAGAAAGAACAAAACTGGAGGCATTACATTAACCTGATTTCAAATTATATTACAAGGGAATGGTAACCAACACAGTATACTACTGGTATAAAAGTAGACATATATATCAATGGAAAAGAATAGAGAACCCAGGAATACAGTCATATGCCTACCAAGTGATCTTTGACAAAGCATACAAACACATACACTGGGGAAATGATACCCTATTCAGTAAATGGTGCTGAGAAAATTTAATTGCCATATGCAGAAGATGAAACTAGACCCCTATCTCTCGTCACATACAAAATTCAACACAAGATAGATTAAAGACTTAAATGTAAGACCTGAAACTATAAAAATACTAGAGGAAATCTAAAACTCTTCTGGAAATTGTCCTAGAAAAAGATTTCATGACCAAGACCTGAAAAGCACAAGCAATAAAAACAAAATTAGTCAAATGGGACTTAATTAAACTAAAAAGCTACAAAGCAAAAGAAATAATTAAAGGAGTAAATAGATAATCTACAGAATAGGAGAAAATATTTGCATACTGTGCATCCAACAATACAATAAAATCCAGAATCTACAAGGAACTCAAACAAGTCAGCAAGAAAAAAACAACCCCATTAAAAAGTGGGTAAACAACATGAACTCTCATTTGCCAAAAGAAGATATACAAATGGCCAACAAACATATGAAAAAATGCTCAACATCACTGATCATCAGAGAAATGCAAATTAAAACCACAACGAGATACCATTTAATCACTGTCAGGATGGCCATTATAAAAAAGTCAAGTAATAACATATATTGATGTGGTTTGGGTGAAAAGGGAACGGATAAACACTGTTGGCGGGAATGTAAATTAGTAGAACCTCTATGGAAAACTGTGGAGATTTCTGAAAGAACTAAAAGTGGATCTTTCATTCAATCCAGCAATCCCACTATTGGGCATCTATCCAAAGAGGGGAAAAGTAGTTACATCACAAATATACCTGTACCCATATGTTTATTACAGCACATTCACAATCACAAAGATATGACATCAACCTGAGTGCCCATCAACCAATGAGTAGATAAAGAAAATGTGGTATATATACACAATGGAATACTATTCGGCTATAAAAAAGAATGAAATAATGTCTTTTGCAGCCACTTGGATGAAACTGGAGGCCATTATCCTAAATTAAGTAATTCAGGAATGGAAAATCAAATACTTCATGTTCTCTTTTATAAGTGGGAGCTAGGCCATGGGTATGTGTGGTTATACATAGTGGAATAATGGACATTGTAGAGTCCAAAAGGGGAGGGTAGAAGGAGAGTGAGGGAAGAAAACCTATCCGTTACAATGTACACTGTTCAGGTGACGGGTACACTAAAACCCAGACTTATGCAACACATCCAGGCAACAAAACTTCATTTGTACCCTCTAAATCTACTGAATTTTTTTTTGAAGTGTTGGCAAGGATGTAGGAAAATTGGAACACTTGCACACTGTTATGGGAATGTAAAATTGTGAAGCAACTATGGAAAATAGAATTAAGGTTCCTTGAAAAATTTAAAACAGAATTATCATATACTTCAAGTCTTACGTAAAGTCATCACAAAAATCTTTCTAATTGGGGCTATTTTCTTTCTTACATTTAAAAAGTAATTTTACTTCTACTCACATATTTCCATGCAGAAGTTGATGTTTCTCAAAGTGAAACAATTGAATAAACACCACAAACTAAACAGGTAAACAAAAAAATTATACTAAATATCTAGTCTGAATATTGTTAACCACCCACAGGTATGAGAAAAACACAAAGTAAAAACCATACTCTTACAAATATCTGAATATTTGACACTTGGCAGTAGGCTTACTCTTTCAAATATCTGAATGTTTAATAATCACACTAAATAAAGATTTATAAGTAAAACGTGTTGTGTATGTTTTAAGAGGGAGAGAGAAGAGAGACAGAATATTCATCTACTATATTCCAACCATGTGAAAAAATAATTATTAAGTTTCTGAGTCTCTCCTTTTTTATTTTCAAATTGGGTCTAAATTATTTATTTATTTATTTATTTGCCAATTTCTCAGATTTATTCTTTAAAAAATGTGACAAAATTTGTTAACATCATGAAATCATTTTGTAACCATCAAGGCTTTTAAATATTTGTTGTTGGTGTGATTTAGCCCAAATAGTAATTAATTTTTAAATATGGAAGCAGCAAATCTGTTCATATACCACTCAACTACATAAATCATTTTATTCTCTTTAAAGTTTGATTATGGCTCTAATATTCACAAAGAGATAGACAAAACACTTTGTATTGGATTATATCTTTTCTTTATTGAAAAGAAACACATATCAACTCCTTTAGACCTTCCTTTGCCCAAATCTCCTTAATGATAAAACTGTTCTTTCAAAGTACAAATGACATGAGTATTTGTATAGCAGCCAATCTCAGTATTTAATACTAGATCTTATTTTCTTTAATCTTTGTGAGCATTTGGCACAGGAAATCAAAACTTCCTTCTTAAACTGTTTCATTAAGTTCTCAATATGCTGGCCAGGCTTATGTTTCCATTGCAAATACAAGAAACTGACTTAAACTATCAAAGAAAAGAAAAGAAAGGAAAACAAAACAAAACAAAACAAAAGTTGGCCTAAATGAAAAATGCAGGAGTGACCCTAGCTTTAGTTACTTACTGAAATAATGGCCTCAGGAATCTGTCTCTCACAAACTCGATTATAATTTTTGGATATGGCTTAGTCTCGGCCAAAGTATCACCCAGTGATGAAAAGGGAGTGCCAAGAAACTTCAAGATAAAATGCTAGAGATGTAGTACAAAGAGTGCTCTTTTCTCACAGTACTCCTGACAAAAGTCCGGGGCTTGACTTAATGTGTGCATTCTTGAGCAAGCCACTCTTACTCCAATTAGTCAAACGTGGGCCATATGATCAAGTGTAAGTAAACATTGTCTAAAAGAAATGGATATTATATTACCAGAGGATACTGGCAATAACAAGAGATGTCTACCCTACCACATTAGGCTTCCTCCACTATACCCTCTACTGGTTCTCTTACTTCCTTGCCACATTTTGTTTTCTTCTGTTCCTTTTCCTTTGCACTCCATCTCTCCACACTTGATGATATCAGAGGTTCTCACAACCTCTTCTAACTATATACTTTCTGTGTAGATGATCTCATTTATTCTCTTTGAGACTGCTTGTTGATGCTTTTGACTCAAAATTTATTTTATCTCTCTAAATCATACTCCTGGGTACATAGATTTGTATTTCTATATTCTTTCTGGATTTGTTTACCTTCCCTACATTCCATATCTTGATTATTAAGTATATCCATGTACATACTCGAGATAGACACTCCAATCATCCAACAATAATCTATCTTTCATCATATTACATATTAAATCTTTCACTGATTTTTTAACTATACCCTTTTAGCATCTCAAGAATCCATTCCATCTTCCTCATTTGCACAAAAAATTTCCATAGTTACATCCCTGAACATGGATTGCCTGTCTTATTATCATAGCTTTGTTCAAGTTTCCTTTTTCTCTGTAGTTTCCCATCATAATCTGTACTTCTGTGATGTTCTTCCTCAATCACAAATTTCATCATGTCATTTCCATAGTTATAAATATTTATAAGATATGGCAGAATCTCTTTGTATAGCAATAAAGCATGGCACATGGGATTATACTTTACATATATTTACAAAATTTGAACTTTGGTTCAGGTTGTTTACATTGCTTATGAGCTTAATAGCGGGCTTCAACACATCAAACATTATACCACTGTCTTACTTGCAAAACTGGTCCTATTTTCGAACCCAAGATTTTGGTAGAGTAAAGGAAGTGAACAAGGGAGCTAATTGCTTAGATGTGGCAATTTGTGGATTGGGTTAAAAAGGAAATATATATACACATACATATGTACATGTATATACATATATGCAGACATGTATATGTGTACACATATATACATATATATGAAAATATACATATGTATACAAAAATACATATATGTGTATATACAAACTATATATATATACAAATATATATATATATATTTGAGAAGTTATACATGAAGCTGCCTGAAAAAGAATAAGACACTTTGGAAAGGGCAAGAAACCTAAGTGGCATCTAACAAGTAAGAGAATGAACTTTGAAGGAAAGGAGATCTTTGGACAGTGGGAAATAATAGAGTGTGTGCTGAACTGGGGGTTTATGGGAAGGGGAAAGAATCAAATTAATAAAAAAGAATAAAGAAAAATGAGAAAATATTGAAGTGAGAATAAGGTTTTCTTTTGGTTCAGGGTTAGGTTTAATGATTGACAAAATTTTGAAATTAGATAGTCATAAGAAAAAATATAATGTTTGAAATGTTCTCCCCAAATTTAAAAATAAAAGAAAATGAATCACCTACAATTTCTTAAAATCAATAAATTTTATTACAGTGTTACGTAAAAAAAAAAAAGGTCATTTTGTTCACCCGTTCTCTTTTCTGTCTCTCTATCTATATGTAATATATTCCCTGAGCACACCCGAACACTAGATTACTTACCACTTTCCTTGGCCAGGAATGTATCTATTTCTTAATATGGTTCTCACAGTTTTATACTGGCAATTTTAGCATTAAGAAATGTCTAACAACAAGAGTAATATGTGTGGATTAGTTACCTTCTTAAACTGAGCTGTCAATATTCTGCATATTCATTGCCATCAAATCTTCCAAAGAATGAACATGCTCTTTCCAGGAATTGAGATGCGCTATTTACAATAGAATGGAGAGAGATGTATACATAAAGCTAGCTAGGAAACTGCTATGTGAGTTGCACTTACATGTGGAATATTCTGAATATCTAGTTGAAACAGAGAAACTATTGAGATTTTTAGGATATTAAAAATTGATTCTATTCCAAAGTTATCCTTGAAAGGGAATCTCATAAACAGAAAGCTTCAGCCAGGCACTAACCACCTCTCCGCCCCCACCCCCGACACATACACCCCTCCTACACCTCCTGCTTTTTTGTGCATATGCATGTTTTAGTTAAATCACTGACAAGGAAACTACCAGCCTTATGTTTCCACTAATGTTAGGAACAGCACATAGAATTTGTAATGTTAAGCATAACAGCTGATCATAGTATAGAGGAATAGAAAAGGACAAAAACATGAAGCTATTAACCATGCAAATGTGTGCCACATCTGTACTAAATTGTCATTTGCATGAATACAGCTAAGGCAAGCAGGATTACTGTCATTAGAGCTATGCTGTTTGTGCTGCTATATTGTACTTAAGGTTGTGTGGGTGTTTCCATTTATAATGCCCCCCTTCTTTTTTAGGGGTTTATAATTTGGTTGTAATAATCTGCTTTTGGATGAAACATTACTACAAGTTCACAGAGGGGGAGAAATTTTTAATTACAAAATTGGATTCAAATTGGTGCAGCCATATTTTAGCTGGAGAAAAGCATTTAAGAACACTAACAAAAATTGATTTTCCTTTTTAAACCACAATTCTTTAGAATTGAATATGCAAGAATGTGGGTTTTTTTTTTAAATTTTAAGATAGAAAACTGGCTCTACTGTAGCATTATATGTTTGTTAATTTTGCATAGTCTCCTAGAAGGAGACTAATACTATACAAATTGTCAATTTTAGATCTTGACAAACTTCCTAAAAAAGTTATTTCAGTAAATGTTTTACTAAGGGTTTTATCTTTTGAGCTCTTGATAAACTAATATTAAATATTAATATATGGTCTCTTTAGACTCTAACAAGACACGAGGTAGTAAACATATAATAAAGTAAACATTTTAAGTCAGTTTTGCATAGTTATGGATGAATGACAAATTACTTTAGCATTCAGAGAGGTTGGCAAGTGGCTTAAGTGCTATAATAGGATTTTTAAAAATCAAAGATGCAATTATGACTCACAATTATGAATTAGAATAACTGGTGTACTGACTTTATATAGACACTGGTTGGCGAGGGATGGCTGTGCATAGGTCTTTAATGCTTTTAATAACTTTATATCCTAAGAAGGACATGTGTGTATGTATGTGTATATGTGTGTGCACGTGTTGTTATGTGATAATGGCTAAAAGCAGAATCTTAGCTAATGCTCTCATACCGAGTAGAATTATAGGTCATGGAATTAATTAAGATTGCTTTTATAATATTCTTAGGAAAAGCTAGTCATTTGTTAGTTTAAGTAATTCCCATGGCTTTTGAAAATTGTCATTTTTGTAAATATACAATGCATATGTGCCCCAAATCCATGCACATTTGTAGATATTTCAGTTAGGATGCTGTCAGAAAACACATAAGACCATCAAATAGAAAAATCTGAAGAGAGTTTACTAAAGGGACTATTTATAATGGTATGAGTGGGATGGAGGGAGGCTGCAAGAAAGAGTACAGCCTCTTGGGATTAGTAACAGAGGGGCTTAAACAGCACATCTCGGCCTGAAGGGCAAAAGGAAGACACCATTACTGGCACATGGGGAGAGAGCTTGGGAGAGGCCCGTCTGACAGGAGCTGAGACCTTTAGTCAAAAGAGCAACCACTCCAAGGTAATCTCTCAGAGAAGGAGCAGGGGGAGTAGACACATGCGCCTTAATTTTCTTGTAGTGTTCCTCACTAGCCGTTGGAGGGATACATGGAAGAGGGACAAACAGAAGGCATCCTGTACAATAAATAACTAAAAGTTCTGAATTTAAGTGGTTGCAAACCCTAACAAATAATATTTGTTAATATTCATGTTCATGCAATCTACTACTTTGACTAATTCATCAATTTGCAAATAACATATAGAGCCTATTAAGCAGCAACCAGGCAGTCTATACAGGTCTGTGCTATATAGGGGAGTAAAATGTGATGGGGAGAAAGCACTATAGACAAATATCTATAATTCTGGTGTACGTGCTATTTCAGTAGTACAAATTAACTGCTATTAAGAGGTGAGTAGTAAGGGATCCATTCACAACAGGTGGAGAAAGACTTGAGAGCACATTTTAATTGATGTGAGCCTTAAATGCTGGATAGATTTCTATAGGCAAAGGTAAGCTTTTCGGCCTGAATAAAAGTGCCTCTGTGGTACAACAGTCTGAAAGGACACAGTAGTTCAAGGGATGTTTCATGTAGGAATAGTGTTTGTTTAAATAAACAACAACAAAAAAACTCCATGAGCTGATATCTTCTAAGAGGAGATCTTAAATATTAATATATAAATTTTGTTTCTTATTGAATGTGAAAGGAATCTCTGCAAGTTTCAGAATAAGGAAGTAACACAATCATAGTAGCCCATTAGAAAGATTGGTCTGGCTTCTGCAATCAGTTTGGACTAATTTGGAGACTCATTGGGTTTAGGACAATCACCTAAGAAACAGTACCAGTATACTGATATTCACCAAGATGACAAGCACTGAAATAGAATGGTAACAATGAAACGGAAAAAAAAGAAGGCATTAATGTGAGAGAGATTCCAGGATGTGTTCTCTGACTTCTAAGAATTTCAACACTATATTTAAATTTGAAATAGCTGTCTCAGATCAACTCAAAAGAAAAAAAGTAGATTATCAGGTGTATCACTGTGTAGTATCATGTTCTGCTGAATATAAGTTTCTTCCCAATATGCTTTTACAAAGCCAGGGGAGGCCAATCGCTTTCTCCTCTGCCTCCCTGCTGTTCCAACAAGTATCATTATCTCTAATCCCAGCCTTGCTCATCCTGCTGAGCACCCAATAGCTATTAAAGATAGCTTTTTGCAGTATTAACTGAAGCCCTCAGTCCAGTGACAGCATGTGGATATTTTGTCATATTTTAAACCACACTTTTTGAATGGCTTATTAGAATTTATATAAGATATTTTGGATCTAATAAACTATTCATCTTACCTGGCTTGGAACACCTGCTAGAAAGTTGTATGCCATGCTTATTTGGCAATTAATACTGATTAAAAAAATTTGTTTATGATGTTTGTATGTAAATTGGTTCTGTGGAAATGTAAGTTATTACTGTCATAATAATAATAACAAAGGCATCAGTAGAAACAGTAATGTTTAAAATTTACCATTCAAGTAAAAAAAAAAGACATTCCTGGAAAAATATAGCACATGGACTCTTTTCAAAGGTTCATATGCACATGAATTTCTTATTGTCACTAAAGAATTAAGTGTAATTCAGGCTAAAATTCTTTTCTCTTTCGGTCTTCCCTTATCACAAAAGGACAGTACTTGTTACGATATGAAAACAGGATTCCTGAATTAGGAAGTTAAACCTTTGTGAGTTTTGGCCTGACTTTGACAAAGCTTGAAATTACCCCATGTGCAAGTCACTCTGAGCCTCTCTGTTTAATTGAAGGGTTGAATTTATTGATGTTTAATCCCTTTTTCAGATAATTGGTATGCTTCCTTAATTCAACTTTGAATATGCATATATTGACAATACGAGGTACTTAAAAAAATGTTCAAAATATAAGTGTGTTATACATTTATAAGGTGAATTTGGGAAATTGTTATGCTTCATAATGACAATGAAGATAAGGTTTTTGCCTTCATGGCAACAAACAGCAAAGCAAAAGATTATACACACACACACATACACATATGCACGCACACACACACGCTTGCACTCACAGATGTACATCAGTCAGTAAGCATATTTTCAAACATCTGGGTCTTTTACATCATGGAGACCAAAACATCCAGATGAATCTCAATATTATTAATCCAAAAGGGTACATGTATGATTTGTATGTGCGTTTGTATGCATGAGTGTGTGGTATATGTTTGAGACAGAGAGAAAGAGAGAGAGAGAGAGAGAGAGAGAGAGAGAAGGGAGGGGAGTCAAGGAAGAAAAATTAACCGCTTTCCTACTTTACAGAACATAGCAGAGTACATCCTGCAACCACTTACTGAAAAAAAATGAGATAAATTCCCCATTTCTCCAGGTTACTGTCATCTTGACATTGGTCTCAGACTTAAAGGAATGATTTATCATTAATTCAACTTTACACTGAAGAATAAAAAGCATATTCATGTTAAGCCTATTTCTGTCTATAATTTAGCACGTACATGTTTGCAAAATTGTCTTGTGACTTACCCTGTATTTTATCATATTTGAATTCTTATTCTTGAATACAGGTAAACATGTACTGTCCTTTTATTTTGTACCTTGTTTGTGTTGGAAACAGGTGGGAAGAATTCTTTCAGTGAGCTGCAGAATTGCTTGGGTCACCAAAAGTTTGCTTTTCTTACTTGTCAGTTCAAGTTACCGTAAAAAGAGCAGCTCTTAAAAATGCATGACTTTGTTTGGCAAAATGTGTCAAAAATGGTTTGAAATAATACAATCCTAAGAACCATAGGGGGTGGGAGGGAACAGCTAAAAGAATTACTGGTATTTTCTTCTCCTACATCCCACATTTATAGCAAGGGCCATAAAGGCACACTAGGAACACATGTGAGATACAGTTATTTTGTCCAAATAAGTTTTGTGAAAATTACTGCATTTACTACTGTTACACTTATTAATTATCCCAATATGTCTTGCTACAGTGCCTATCTCTAAATTCCCATGGGCTCTGACATGAAGAATTATTGCTCTAATCATAAGATGTGGAAGGATCACAACAGAAATCACATTCTTGGGGGAATCACTTGCAAGTTTTAAAATAATCCTACTCTTTTACCTTAAATGAAAAAGAGGCATAGATTAATATTGCAAAACTGAAAGCATTTCCAAGTTATACTGGTACTTTTTCAAAGTAATATCAGTGTCCACTTCTCAGAGAGGCTCTGAATTACATATGATTTTAAGGCAAATCGTTATGAGGTGGGAAATATTTTTAGCACTCTAATATATGGTTGAGTTATTGGGCATATTATGCACTTAATCATGAGGAAATTAGCCTTAATTTGTATTCTAAGGAGTCTACTGGTCAGAGCCTTAACTTTTTATCCTCTTCAAATATATTAATTTAATTTTGTAGTTTGAAAGTCACATTCCTATACTGTATTCAGTTATGATTTCAAATTCAGCAAAAATATGTGCATCAAATTATGTAGACAAAATCATCATTACTCATACAAATTAAGTAAACTGGTGTTCAGTAGCAAAATCTATACCTTAGATGGATCTTTGATGTGTCAACATGGGTTTTGTTCACAAACTGGTGCCCTGCAATTTTGCAAGTGCAAATTTGGAAGCCACTTTCAATAACATGGCACATCATTTCATTCAGGAAAAATGATTGGTATGTTAACCTGAGAATTTCATAGCGCACATTATATTTCATTATGAAATTTCATGAAGGCCTGAATTTAAATGGATTGTTATCATTTTCTCAACCTAAAATTACCGAAGAAACAAAATACATATGAAGTTATTTTTCTTTGTAAATTCAGGGCCATGATGTCTGTTGAGGATAAGTAAACAGTTGGCAAGGAACTCCCTCTTGTGGTCAAACATTCTTAATTAGAAAAAGAGATTTGTACTCAACTGATGGTCTGGATTATTAAAACATGGGTCACTTGTAACCATTAAGATTAACAATACTGATATAAGTGGTTTTACTGAAGCAATTCACTGCAAATTAGAGCTGAATTCTGGAACATATGCTCTTAATTTTTCCTAAAACAGAGCTTTGCACTGCTGTTCAGTATAAAACCATTTTGAATTGCAATTTTTAAGGTTTCTTGTTACTTTTAAAATACCACGGCATTCTTTTAAAATTATCCACACACTACAGACACCTAGTATACGACATTTATGAATTGAGTATTGTAAGAGGTTCACATTCCCTTTGTTTGATCTCAGCACATTGTTTTCCAACAGTTTCCCAAATTGTATGACTGCTAAATATTTCTTTAAGCAACAAGAGAAAAAGTTCCCATATGCTGTTAACCAATGCTTTCCCAGAGTACATGTGGCAACAGAGTCTGTTGTCAGAGGCAATAAATGCCTGACATCCAATCAAAAATGTCCTAAACACTTATTATGAATGTGGCAAATTACCAGACACATAATGAAGCTGACAAAGTATCATTTTTTTTCCTGATCATTTGATTTAAGCAGTGCCTCCAACTACTTCACAAGATTAGTAATAGACAGACACTATCTGTCCTAGGACTGAGTATGCAATTTATTTCAAAGATAGCAAATTAAAACCTGATGCCAAAAAGCCCAGGATTTGTCCTGACAGCACATCAAAGGTTGGGAAGAAGGCTCTGCTCTCAGACAAGGTCACTGCTGACAGTTCAAATACTAACCATACGATTTGAATCTTACATGGATGACTTTCCATATGAGCAAAGGCGGGGGGGGTCCAACGTTAGAGTCATTATTAGAGGGAAAAAGAGAGAGAGAAAAAGAGAGAGAGGAAGAGATGTTGATCATACAAGTTCTACAGTTTGTGCAAGGAATGTCTACATGTGGGGATAGCCACATCTGTACACGTGATAGTCCCCGCATCCCTCTGCCTGCCTAACATTATACATGCAGTCGTCAGCCAAATGATGCATTTATGTTTTCTTTGCATAAGCTAGTAAGAATATACATAGGAGGACAAAGTTGTTTGTCTTTACATTTTTCTTCACATTTCCTAGTTGCTCTGATTGTTAAGTTGTCAACTACGGAGTAGTCTATATCTTCATTGCTTTCATTATTTTTTAATGATATAAAACTAGGTATTTTAACTAGAAAAAAATTAGGAGTATAAAAATTTTTATAAACATTAGAAATATAATAAGCTTTTTGTTTCCCAAAACATGAAGGACTTTGTAGCAGTTTTAGCATTACTTCACAGACATTTCTATGTTTATAGTCAGATTTTGTTTGTTTTAACAATCTCATTTGTAAGAGCAAGCATATTCTCTATTATTTGAATGAGCTGTAATGTATTTACTTAAAAACCACCATAGCTGGAGACATTTAAATATCTTTCCAGCTTTTCAAGCTTTTTCTTTTAAGAGAAAAAGTTAAATATTCACATAGTGATATCTTTACACACATCTAATTATTTAATAATCTATTCCCAAACTGTTGAGCTATATCAGATAAAATAACATTTTTATCTGACAACATTTTTTAAGTGTACAATTAAATGATTATTAGTAAATTTACCAAGATGTACAGGCATTCACACAAATCAGTTTAAGAGCATTTCCTTCCCCCTATTGAGACCCCTAATTCCCATTCCCAACTACAGGGACCCACTAATCTGCTCCCTGTTTCTATAGATTTTCCTTTTCTAGACAATTCATATGAGTGCAATTATATAATATGGGAATTTTGTCTCTAATTTCTTTACTCAGCATGTTTTTTGACAACATTTTGATTAGCAGATTTATACTTTTATTTTGCTTTATTTTTGATTTGCTTTCTTTGTTTCTATTTCAAAATATTAAGGGGGTTCAAGTGCTTTTGTCACATGCCTACCTTGCATAATGCTTAAGTCAGGGCTCTTGGTGTGCCAGTCACCAGAATAGTGTTCATTGCACCCAATAGGTAAGTTTTTATCCCACATCCCCTCCCACCCTCTTCCTTTCTTGGTTTCTGATGTCCTTTATATTGCTTTGTGCCCATGTGTACCCACCCACTTATTAGGGAGAGCATACGGTGTTTGGTTTTCTGTTCCTGAGATAATTCACTTAGGATAATGGTCTCCAGTTCCATCCAGATTTCTGCAAATGACATTATTTCATTCCTTTTTATTACTGAGTAGTACTCCATGGTGTGTGTGTGTGTGTGTGTGTGTGTGTGTGTGTGTGTGTGTGTTTATATAAATACTACATTTTCTTTATCCACTCATGAATTGATGGGCACATAGGTTGACTTCACATCTTTGCAATTATAAATTGTGCTGTGATAAACTTTTTACTTTAAAATGATATATATTTAATGATATTGTAAATATATTTTATAGATCCATATTCAGTAAAGTCAAGTATGAAATACAGAAGGATTTTTTAAATAATCATATATGTAACTTTTTTTCAAAATAAAAATAAGTTTCTCATCACCAGCAACAAATTGATTAACCTCTGAGCTCAAACTCAGGTTCTGTGCAAAGGAAATAATATTAATGATCAATGAAGTTATAACCCAAACTATCATTACCATTTGCTTTCTTTCACTCTGTAATTTTATTCCACTCCATAATATCAAGACTTTGTAATACTTTGGAAATTAAAAGGATATCTTCAAAATATTAATACTGACTGAGCTCTGGTGCATTTATATAGAAATTTAGAGTAATTTAGTTTCTCTTAAAGCTAATTATTGGTTGGTAATAGATTTTCCTGCAGTGTATTTTCCAGAAGTATAATTTACATCATGAGAAAAAAAGTAGGGTAACAGGTATCTATGCATATAAAATGTATCTATCTCTTTTTATCTACTTTTCTATCTTTCGATTCCATTTATTTAATCTAAGATTCTATTTACTGTAGAATGTACAATTAGTTTTTGTACCTTTTTGGAAAAAAATCTTTATCAATTTTATGATGCTATTGATTATAAGACAAGCTCTTCTTTTAGAGAAGTTAAAAGTTTGGAATCAATGGCTTAGAATTAATGCAGTATATAGTTAGAGGTATACAATATATAAAGACATGTAAATAATTATATATGAGTATAATTATATACATCAATAAAGATATATAAATACAGGTATAGAACATAGAACACTGACCATGGTTTTAATGATTCTGAAAATTAAATTTAATTTAGCATATTTTAATTTAACTTCATTTAAGAGGACCACATTTTATACCTTGACACTTTTTTATGGAATATACATTGTGAATATATTATTAATTTTTAGATTATAAAATAATATATAAATTAAAAAGTGTATGTAGGAAAAAAACAATACTTTATAGTAAATTTATGGCCTTTGCAAAAGCCCAAGAAAGATTTTGAAGGCCCAAGAAAGACTTTTTTCCAAATACTGGATGAATATAGATTGCTTTCACATGCCATTAATAAACTTTTAGTCATGAAAAAATTAAAAACTATGCTTATATCCCTTTACCTTTATGTATATATAGAAATACGTTATTTTAAATAATCTGTTTATAAAGGATTCCAAAATGGCTATTGATAAAACAGTGCTTCAACTGATTACATACATTGTAGAATTTTCAAGTTAATAAAATATGCTAAATCTAAATTGGCTGGCCTACATTGTCTCTTCTGTGCCTATTGCTACTGTGTTTCGTTGACTCTAAAATGTCATTAATCATTATATACATCATTATTTTATGTTTGATTAAAAACAAGAAAAAACTATCACCAATTAGACTGTGATACGCTTTTGACTGAAAGAAATGTCCCAATTCTAGAGAAGGAAAATTATCATCTCTAGAATATATGAAATATTTCAATCAATCATGACACCCTTTTCTACTAAGCTTAAACACAGCCTCAGAATATTTTGCAATGCAACATTGTGCAGACATACCAATGTAGATGGGTAAATGCACTACAGCAATTAATAAATGTTGAGAATTTCCTGTGTTGGCAAAGGAAAATCTGAATCATCCAGTCAGGAAAGAGGAATAAGCCCTGCTATATGATAAACCCAGAATATTGGGTTCTAGTCTTATACCATATTTTTAAAAGTTCATTAACTAAAGGTATTTCCATAAAACACATCTTTCTTTTTTTTATTTGCCTATCAACAATAAACTGGAATTTATATGGGGAGAGAGAAAGAAAAGAGAGAGAGAAAGAAAGAAAAAACTTGCATTAACCAAGTTTATGCTTGGTTCCATATAGGTATTTCATATATACTTTTTATTTGACACTCCCAGGCACTTGAAAAGTTTTTATCTGCCCCATTTTTACAGATAAGAAACATGAGGTTTCAGTTAGTGAATAATTTATCCAAATTCACACGGCTGTCGGGAGTGCCATATTTGGAATTAATGCCCAAATCTGTCTGATTTCAAATCTTATGTTTTCTCTACTACCTCAAAATACCACTCTGAAATTTACTTTGCAGGCAATTTTGTTTCACAGATCTGTTCAGCAAATGAAGGTATACTTGTACATAATAAGAACTGGAATTTCCTGACATGGTCCAGATATTAGATTTATAATTTATTTTATCTGATATATTATGGTTATTTGTCTACTTTCTGACCACTTTCATACAGAATAACTTGCAACTGACACCTGGTTAGCACTCTAACTCCCAGGAATATTCCCAGTTACTCATCTTCACTTTTAGCTGTAACCTCTGTGACTAATGACTTATTTCGAGATGCTGGGACTGCAGTTCCTCAAAGTCCTCTGCTATCTGCTTTGGTCTGACTCAACTATCACACACACTTATGAAGGTGGAAATGCTCCTGTATGCCTGGACTTGTTTATAATATCCTGTTCAGTAGAACTATATATTTTATTTGTTGTTACATCATTATATCTTTTGAAGTAGAATATGATTTAGCCCAACCATTAAAGTATGTTATTTTGTGATTGCTGAAATAATATCATTGCATGCCAAAGTGGAGATGATTTAGGGTAAAAAGTGGAATAAGATCAGTTAGCCACAATATTTTTGGGGGAAACTGGCCATACTTTTAGCAAACCAACTTACTTATTCATTCTAAAGAGACATTTTGTTCTTTGTGGAACATGCTACTTCATTTTAAGGCTTTTCTCTGTGAAGAAGCTGTTCCCTTGTTGCCTGAAACTACTGCATAAGCTTTTTGTGATTTTTTTGGTGGAAACCATGACTCTCTTGGGTGTATTACTCTGGTTTAAAGTGTCCCCTCAATTGTAAATGATCAAATTGCTACGTGGACCATTTATACAAAGGTATTTCTTTTTGAAGCAAGAGTGAAATTGAATGTTTTTGTGCCACACCAGGGACCCAACATGCTCCAGTAGATAAGCCACTGGCCTGAGGATGTAAAACCCTTCACACTTTCATTTTGCTCAAGTTGGGTATCTATTTAGAGCCGTGTAGTTAAATCTTGTTAATTTGAATTCAGGCACATTAAAAACACCAAAGGAAGGAATTTTAAAAATTAAGTATTTCATGTGTACTGAAATAAAGCAAGTACTATACCATATCTTTGATTTTTAAAAAAATCACTACAAAATATTGCTTGTTTCTCAAGGAGGGAAGGTGTCTTGAGAACAGAAAAATAAATATCACTTTCTTTTTAACAGTGACTTCAGTTTGAGGTTACAGGCTGTCTATGAAGGCAAAACTAGCAACTGAGGTCTCCAAGTTCTTGGCAAGACTTTTACAGTTATTTAATGGATATTCAATGTAAGGTTATGTAACATAGTATTAACAGAATTAACATCCTTAATTTTTACTGAAATTATATGAACTTACTTTCATGACACTGTTTTTTATAACATGCAAAAATTTATTGCTAGTTATATAATATTAAATTTTTAAAAATAGAAAAATAGTTAATCAGTATCGATTGACAGAAAAATATATTTTTAAACCCTAAATCAATCAGGGAAAATAACAAATGGGATGATTCTTAATAAAAATGCTTAAGTTTAAAACAGTCAAAATTTACCTTTTTTGATGTTAAGCTGCTAAATAAAGAAAACACTTAAGATTCTAGAATCCCTTTCAATCCACTTGATCAAATATCAACAATTTTATAATTTATGAAACTACTCATGTAACTGTCCTTACAATATATAAATACTAAAATTAGCTCAGTCATAAAAGATAAAAAATGTATGTTTCTTTTGTTATCCTCCTTTCTACAATATAATGGGTATACATTCTTCTCCTCAAACATTTTATACTGAATGAATATAATATAAATTGACAATTGATTCAAGGGTAGCTCATGCACCATTAGGTGTAAACTGATTGAAGTTTATTATTATTACTGTTTGGGGTAAAGAGGTGGAGAGCAGCTTTCATGGTAACATGAAACTACCAGGAACAATGGTAAAGTGATTCTCAGCTAGGATTCTAATAGAGAGTGATTCTTCCCATCAAAGGGAGTGAATTATAATTCCCCCCATTGCTACAGTAGGAGAGAATGCAGTGTAACCAAGAAGAAGAACACAAAGGCCAAGAGAGCAAGTGAGCCAAACCAATCCTGTGTTAATAAGAAATAAATCATCATCTTTTCTTTAGCTGAGAGAACTACTGTAAAAGTCACCTGGTGAATATTTAGTCATCAATTCCATCTTGATCAATTGGATTGGCATAAATGTCATTTAATATAAATATATCTTTATAGGACCTTAGAAAAAGGTGGTCCTTTGTAATACATACAAAGTGAAACATTTGTAGGATCTGTAATAGTTAGAAGAAGAAAAAATAATTGGCCCCACAATTTCTTTGGTAAGGAAGAATTATTCTAATTCTGATAAAGTTGATATTCATATTTAAAACAAATAGTGAAAAGGATTATTTCTTTCTAGAAAGTGGATTCTGTTCTTCCCTATGAAGTAAAGACAGTAACAGAAGAACCTTAGTTAAAGATCTCTTTCAGCAATTGTCATTTATGTGTTCCTGGACAGGATGCAACTCATCTGATTTTTATAAATAAAATGGTCCAGTTAGAAGGAAAAAAAAAATAATATGTAATCAACATCCCATTCAAAAAGTTCCTTCCTTTTATTTTACTTTCCTATTTTCATGATGAGGTATGATATATTAATAGGATAAGAGACAATAGAAATCCAGAGAAATATATCACTGCAATAAAAATTGAAGATAAACAATATTGCATGGCATTCTGAGCACAGAATTCAGAGACAGATTGCATAAGTTCAATTCTCTGATTCACCACTGGCCAGTGATACAATTTTTGATAAATTACTTAAGTCCCTGTAATAGTTTTCATATAGGTAAAAGGAGGCTAATACTACAAGTGAATAGTACATGTTAAGAACTGTGCATATATTTTAGTGCTGTTAATAAAAATATGTAGTCTTGAGCCTCAATTTCCTCATCCAAAAAAAGAAATTTGAACAAATGATTTTCTCTTTCAATTATATTTTGGAAATTTTCTATTAAAAATTTTAAAACAGTAAAAATATTTTGAAAGCTATTTTCTATAGCAAATCCAAGACAGATCAATTTCACTAATGGGAGAATATCAATTTTCAACCTAGCATGATGTTCATATCATAATCTTAACTGTAGTGTAATGGCCCTTCATATACTTGAAGATGGTATTTAATGAGTCTAAGAGCATATGAACAGCAAACTTGGGAATCAGTTATTATCTTCTGTATAAGAAGGCATAAAATGTGGGCCTATGGGGTGAGGTATATTTATAAGATAAAATATCTGGAGAAGAGTTACAGGAAAAGAGAAGAAAGAGGAAAGACAATGGTCCACAGGAAGACAATTTAACTGGTTGAGGAAAATGTGACTGGGGAAAGTGTGTGTCTGAAATACTCTTCCAGTAAAATATTCATCAAGATATCTGCAACTGGTATATCTAACTATCCCAACACCAACATATTTTAAATAAATATATAAATAAATAGTAAGAACAAATAATGCCAAATAAAATTTGTGCTCTCATTATGAGTAGAAGATGGAAGATAAATTTAGATTACTTGTAAGTAACAAGCAAATTAAACATTTTATTTAGTAAGTTATATCTCATATTTCACTGCAAACCAACATGGAAAGCAAGAGTAGCCTGGTAATATCTGTGAGAAAAATAAAGAAAAAGAACTTATGGCAGATTTGGCACGAAACTATAAGAATTCTAGAAGAAAATGTTGGAAAAACTCTTATAGACACTGGCCTACACAAAGAATTTATGAAGAAGACCCCATAGGCAATCATAGCAACAATAAAAATAAATAAATGGGACTTAATAAAATTAAAAAGCTTCTGCACAGCCGAGGAAACTATCACGAGAACAAACAGACAAATTACAGAATGGGAGAAAATATTTGCATGCTATGCATCCAATAAAGGGCTAATACCTAGAATCTATATAGAACTCAGGAAAATCAGCAATAAAATAATCAACTTTTGTAATTGCCCCACAGTTTTTGAATATTCTTTTATTTTTCATTATTTTTTCTTTTTGCATTTTATTTATTTATTTATTTATTTATTTTTTTTAGGAATATTCACCAACACAGACCAAATTCTGGACCATAAAATGCACCTTACCAAATTTAAGATAATAGAAATCTTATAAAGTATTGTCTCAGACCACAATGAAACTAAATTAGAAATCATTAACAGAAAGATAGCTAGACAATCCCAAACTTGTACATTAAACAACACAATTTCAAATAACACATAGATCAAAGGATAATTCTCAAATGAAATTTAAAAATAGTTTGAACTAAATAAAATTAAAAATTCAACTTATTAAAATATCTGACATGTGGGGATATTTATAGCACTGAATGCTTATATTAGAAAAGAAGGAAGATATAAAAAGCAACAATTTAAGCTTCTACTTGAAGGAACTAGAAGAAGAAGAGAAACTTAATCCTAAAGCAAGCAAAAGAAAATAACAAAAGTTAAAGTCAAAATCAATAAAATTGAAAACAGGAAAACAATAGAGAAAATCAACAAAACCTAAATCTGTATTTTTGAAAAGATCAATAAAACTGATAAATTCTAAGCAAGGTCATTCAAGAAAAGAGAGAGAAGACACAAATTGCTAATATCAGAATTGAACGAGGGGACATTACTACCAATGCTATAGACATTAAAAGGTTAGTAAAAGAATATTATGAAAATATCTATGCCAACATATTTGATAACTTGGGTGAAATGAACTAATTCCTTGAAAAGCACAATGTATCAAAATTCACACAAGGACAAATTGTGTCTATATCTATTAAATAAATTGAATAAAGAAATAATAAACTTCTCAAACAGAAAGCACTAGGCTGAGCAGGTTTCACTAGTGAATTACACCACACATTTAAGGAAGAAATAATACCAATTATCTACAATCTCTCCCAGAAAATAGAAGTAGAGGGAAACCTTTTTAACTCATTCTATGAGGCTACCATTATTCTAATACCAAAAGAAAAAATATATAATTATGTTAGGAAAAACAGGAAATACATTTGACAAAGTTCAAAACTCATACATGATAAAAACTAGAAACAAACTAGAAATAGAAGGGAATTTCCTCAACTTGATAAAGAATATCTATAAAATTCTGCAATTAAGATCATACTTCATGGTGAGAAACCAGATAATCATCAAGACAAGGGTATTATTTCTCACCACTCTTATTCAACAAGGTACTGAAAGTGCTAGCTTTCACAATACAAGAAAAGTAAATGAAAGATACACAGATTCATAAGTACGAAAAAAACTGTCTTTGTTCCCATATGAGTCATTATCTATGTTAAACATTGTGAAGACAAAAGTATTATTTCCAAAATATTGTAAAATTGACACTTAGGGAAGATGCCGTATGTTTATCCTCCAGTCTCAATTTGTCCTCCAGTCTCAATCTGTAGTTTATCAGTTATGTAGAATTTTATAGTAGCTTAATTTTATATTTTTGACTTCAGAGGCCTAAACGCTTAATTCCTTTTCATCAAGATTCCAGCTAATCAAGGGTAATGATCTTTTAGAGATAAGTTGAAATTTTATTTAACATGGTAGACCTTGTATTAATAATATTTTTCTCTTGTTTTGTTAAATATCTGAAAGATGTTTTACTCTTTTGTAAATAATTTTTATTTTGAATAATTTACTCCTTTGTAGTAGCCTCTGACTGTAATTTCTTAATTTTTGAACTTTATGTTTTCACTTACATGCCGTGATTCCATTTCTCATTGTTGATTCCCCAAGTATGTGTCTATTAAACTTTCTTTCCCTTCCAAAAAAAAAAAAATGCCAATCAATTAGCCAAGAAATAATTACTAGAATTAATAAGTAATTATAGCAATTTGGCAGGATGCGAGATCAATATACAAAAGTCAATTTTGTTTCTAGATCACCAGTAAATAATTAGGATTTAAAATAAAAACACAATACCATTTATATTAGCACCATAAAAATGAAATATTTTGTTATACATCTAACAAAAATATATAGAAGATCTACATAAGGAAAACTACAAAATTAATAAAAGATATCCAGGAAATACAAATAAATGTAAAATTACACCATGTTCAAGGATAGGCAGACTCAATATTTTTAAGATGTCAGGTTTTTTGTTTTTTGTTTTTTTATTTCAGCATATTATGGGGGTGCAAATGTTTAGGTTACGTGTGTTGCCTTTCCCCCCTTGCCCCCCCAGAGTCAGAGCTTCAAGCATGTCCATCCCCCAGATGGTGCGCATCGCACTCATTGTGTATGTATATACCCATCCCCTCCTCCCCCCTCCCATCTGCCCAACACCCGATAAATGTTGTTCCTATATGTCCACTGAGGTGTTGATCAGTGAAACCAATTTGCTGGTATTTACCCATTCTTGGGATACTTCACTTAGTAGAATGGGTTTCAGCTGTCAGTTTTTATCAACTTGATCTATAGATTCAATAAAATCTGAAACACCAAGAAAATTATTTTGTGGATATTAATGAAGTAATTATAAGTTTATATGGAAAATCAAAATACTCAGAATAGCCAATATAATACTACAGGAGAAGGACACAATTGGAGGACTTACATTATTCGGCCTCATGACTTAACTCAAAATTACAGAAATCAAAAGAATCTGGTATTGGAAAATAATGGACAGATCAATGGAAGAGAATAAAAAGCCCAGAAATAACCCACAAAAATTTCATCAACTCATGTTTGACCAAGAAGTAAAGACAATTCAATGGAGAAAGAATAATATTTTCAACCAATGGGCCTGGAACACCTGGACAGCCACAAGAGGAAAAAAAAAAAAACTGAATCTAGATATAGATCTTAACATTTTCACAAAAATTAACTCAAAATGGAATACAAATCTAAGTGTAAAATGCAAAGTAATAGAAATTCTAAACAATAACACAGAAAAAAGTCTCTATAACTTTGGGTTTGGTGATGAGTTTTTTAGATACAACATCATGAGCATGATGTATGAAAGATAAATTTAATAAGTTAGACTTCATTAAAATTAAAAAATTTGTTCTTTGAAAGATACTGTTAAGAGAATAAAAACACAAGCCACATATCGGGAGAAAATAGTTGCAAAACACTACATACCTATTAGAATGGCTAAAATCCAAAGCACCGTTAACACTAAATACTGGCTCCTATGTGAAACAATAAGAACTCTCATTTGTTGCTAGTGAAAATGCAAAATGTTAACAGCCACTTGTGAAGACAGTTTGGCAGTTTCTTACAAATCTAAGTATGGGTTTACCATACGGTTCAGCAATCAAACTCTTAAGTTTGAGTAAAGGTATTTACTCAACTGAGTTGAAAACTTAACATCCAAAAAACTGCACACAAATGTTTATAGCAGCTTTACTCATAATTGGCAAAACTCAGGAGCACTCAAAATGTCTTCCAAAAGGTTAACAAATTAACTATATTATACCCATATAATGGAATGATATTGAGCTATAAAAAGAAATGAACTATCAAGCCACAACAAGGCAGGGAGGTACTGCAAATTCATATTTCCAAATGAAAGAAGACAGTCCAAAAAGGCTACACAGTGTATGATTTCACCTATATGACATTCTGGAGCAGGCAAAACTGTAGAAACAATTAAAAAGATCAGTTATTTCCAGGGGTTTGGGGTAGAGGGGATGATCAGTGGTTGTAAGGGTTTGAAGGAGGTCTGAATGGGTGTAACACAAAGGATTTTTAGGAGAGTGAAATAATTATTCATTATATTGTAATGGCAGATACATAACATGCATTTGTCAAAATCCATAAAACTATACAACACAATGAGTGAATCCTTATGTAAGCTATGAACTTTAGATAATAAAAAGAAAAAAAAAACTTTATATTTGTTGTGAATCAATAGAACTTGTTGAATGTAAAACAAATTTTATTTTCACTTTCAAGATGCCTAATATGGATTATTAATTACATGTTACATCAGCTAAATTACATAGAACTCGAAAACAAACTTAAAAAGTAGACATTTTGCATGATCAGTCAATTTTAATTTTTATAAAATATAATCTACTTTTTAATATTTGTATTCACTTGATTAAAGTTGTATCTGTCTATAATATTTGTTTGATCATCTTGGAACCCAATGTGCATGGGCTGAATTACAAGCACCCTCCCATTCATATGTTGAAATCCTAACCCCCAGTGCCTAAGACTGCAACTGTATGTAGAGATAGGGTCTTTAAGGGCATAATTAAACTAAAATGGGGTGATTAGGGTGGGCCCCAGTCCAATATGACTTACAAGAAGTGGAGATTAGGACAGAGATGTGCACAGAGGGAGGACAACACGAAGACACAGAGGGATGTCCGCCATCTGCAAGCCAAAGAGAGAAGCCTCAGAAGAAACCAATCCTAACACCTTGATTTCAGACCTTTAGCCTCCAGAACTGTGAGAAAATAAATATCTGTTGTTTAAGCCACCCAGTTTGTATTTCTTTTTCATGGTCCTAGGAAGTTAATACACAATATTACTGATTAAAGTCAAATAATTAAATCTAGTACTGCAAATACTTCTATTATCACAAGGAAATTTTCTGATTTGTGGGAAAGATGATTCACCAAACTCTTTATTAGATATTTATTTTTATTGATTTTTGAAGCAATAATGTCTTTAACCTTGGACCAATGATCAAAAAAAAATGTTATTATCCTCAGCACAGAACAGAGGTTTTTTGTTGTTTGCTTGTTTGTCAAAGGTAATTGAATACACTGTTTAAACATTTTGTCATAAATAGAGCCTGGGCAAATTCCTTAAATTTTTACCAATACTCAAATTTACTTGACCGATGTAGACAAGTAGTATAAATATCACCAACTTGACATTTCTACTCCATGAAATAAAAAGGAAAAAAAGAAATCTATTTTGTCTTTATAATTTTAAAATATTCTAGTATTTATTCAAACATGCTTATAATACCAATACTAGCCTATTTTATGAACTATGCTTATAAAATATATGATTCAGGTTTTTTTCCTCCATTGATAGTACTTAATCCAAATTGTAATTTCATATATGCACTGTTTGTATGTGTTTGTGTAGGTGAGTGTATGCAAGAGTGTATGTGTGTAGGTAAATGTATGACTGTGTGTATGTGTCCATATGCATGCCCATGCGTGTATGTCAACATATGGCTGCATACATTTACGTATGTGGGCAAATGTGTGTGCACATGTTTGCATGCATGCACTTTTATGTGCATGTGTGTATTTTGTGTGAAAATATATGGATATATATGTGTGTGCACAGATGTGTTAATGCTAGATGGCATCCTCCATGCTTAGCACCATGCCTGACACATACTGACCATGAAAAAAATTTCTTGAGTGAATGAAACAATGAGTATATGATTTTCAGTTTATTTTATTTTGATTTCAAATTGATATATGTTCTATGTAATTTTGAAATATATTTAAATTGCTTTCATCAAAATAATAATTATATTTACACATGAAACCAAGAAATATGACTTTATTTGGAAGAAGTGAACAGTGTTTAACATCATATTTTTCCTTGTACCTTATTTTGTTTAATTTTCATCATAGTATGCTAGAGTTAGCTTAAGATAATATTATATATTTTAAATTTAAACTGTTTTATGACTTCTCTTGTATTCAAGGTTTAAAATAAACACTTTGACCCAAATATAATAGCTGTACTGGCAAAAAAATATCATAATTTTTAAAAGTTTTAATATTTGTATATAACTAATGATAACAAAGCTTATAATCTTTGTTCCTTCATTAAAGTCTGTAAAGTAAATATTTTAATACATACTTTAAAAGCATGTTTACTTCATTTCTTCATGAGTTAAAAACCTTGATTGCTATTCCTACATCTTCTTCATATCAATATAAGGCAAAATTTTTTAGAAATAGTTATTTTCCCCATTCTTGTGTTTTCTTTTTCTAGTTTTTCAACACTTAATAAAAGAATGCTGTGATGTTTTGCAAATCTTTCATTTACTTTTCATTGTATGCTATTCTAGAGAAAACTAAAAATATTTTCTCACTGATTTATCTTTCTTATGCAGTACTTTTTTTCTGACACTTCATTGAGTTTCTTGTGTTGTATTTTGAATAACGCTAAAAATTATTAGGGCTGTTTATGTTAATTATCTTTTTTACTTGTTTATAACAAAATAATCAAATATCATCAAAATACTGTCAATAAATGGTTCTAGGTAGATAACAAAAAATAACAATTTTCGATAACTCTTGAAGTTAATTTTTACTCAAAAGAGAACAGGAATAGAAAAATCTTATATTTCACTTTTTGGCAAATTGAAATCCATTAAAATTTGTAAATTTCCACAGACTAATAAATTATGACATTTTAAATATTATTATGTTTTTAAAAAAGTTTCTTAAGGAAGAATTGCCCAAAGCTGTAATGAAATGTATTACCTTAAGCTACATGAAAAATTAACGGATATACAGAGTCTCTAGTTATGTTCTTCTTATGCTTTTTCATTTTTATCTTGTCGGGCAGCTTGGGGTTTTCAATTATTTTAATCATAGGTTATATATGCTTTATTAATTTTCTCAAAGCTCATGCTATTTAGAACAGAACTAACTTCATTTAGAACTTCATCTTACATATCTCAATATATATTCTTTGTTTGAATAAGGGTCAGGTTCTTGGAGAGATATTTTTTCTCTTAAAACAATATCATTTATTCATCCATTTATTAACTAATTAGGTTCTACAATTACTATAATAGATTTCTCAATGTTGAGCCTACAAAGGTAGACAAGAGAGAGCATTTGTTTGTTTGTTTTGATGCTGTGGTATGAGGAATGAATTACACTCCAGAAGCATTCAATTGTCCAAGAATAGGATACATAGTGAATGGAGGCAGTGGAGGAAAAGACTGGAAATGTGGAAAAGTATCAGGTCTTAGGGAGACTTCAGTGGTGTATGAAGGTATTTTTTTCTGTGGATAATAGGTAGACTTTGGGTTTGGAGCAGAAGAGTCACATGATCAGATCTAAATCTGTTAGCAGGTTTACAGTGTGCTGAGTAGGGAAATGAATGATAATACCGCTAATGTTCGGGTGACACACCGTAAAGTCAGAACCAAAGTTAGCAGTAATGAAATTGTGGAGAAGGGTGTGAAGCTGAAATAGGTGGAAATTTGAGGAACTTAAAAATTAAAAAGTCTAACAGACCTTGACAGGATAACTTTAGCATCAAAATGTCAAAAAGTGAATTATCTCCAAAGACTATGGTTGACTTGCATGAATGAAACATGGAAACATTAAACAAGATGTGGAATTCTGTAGAAGGAACAGGTGTTGGGGAAAGATATCTAATTTTTTAATTCAGCAATATAAATGCAATATAATTCAGCAATATAAATGTAAATATTAAAGAGGCATCTGCTACCTGTTTAATTTGGAGTCTAGTGCTTGTGTAGTGGCTTAATCTAATGAACAGATATGCAACATCCTCACAAATTTAGACATAGGTTAAGGAGTTTGGGTCCACGTAAATACATCTTACAACTTGTAGATTTCAGCGTTTAAGGATATTTGCCTCAACTTTAATACTGTAAAACACAAATGTTTCACAAACATGATGACAAGTTTGTTAGTCCTTAAAACATTTTGTTGTTAGAAAATATATAGATACAAACACTTAATTTTTCTCTTTAGTTAAAACTCAGTACTTCTCTTTCTTCCATTTTTCTTTCTTTCCTTCCTTCCTTCCTTCCTGTCTATTCTATCTATTCTTTCTTTCTGCCCTTCCTTCTTTTCTTTCTGTCTATGAATAGACAGAAAAAATGTTATATTTAACACTAAAAGGTCCAGGAAAATCTCTCCAAATTACAACAAATGCACCAGAGAAAATACAAAACACTTTTTTTAAAAAAATGGGAGACTAAAATAGTTTTCATAATCAATAATTTACAAAAGAAGTACTAGATATTATAATTTTTATGTAATAGAATTCAAATAATTTATTCCAACCATACATTGATTAAGTGAATATATACAGAAATTTGAGAATATTCCTTAAACCATATATATATCAAAAATTATTTTTAAAAATATATGATAATATCTCAAGTGTCTTGAGGAGTCTGAATAAAATATTTATTCATAATTCTTTCTCCTAAAATTTAATATTCTACATCTAACAATTCATAGTTGAAATTATAGTTATGATAAGTAGTAAAATGCAATGCATTTATATAAGACACTGATTAACTCAAAATTCCAAAACAATTTTATTTAACACCTAAACCTCTGCAAAAAATACCCAAATGAATATTGATGTACTGCAGCTGGGGCCTGCAGTCCTCATACAATCTCTTTTCATGCTCTGAATTCAATTGCCTTCTATTTATGCATCCATCAATTCCACAGGAAAATGCTTTTATATAGAAATAAGAACTGGGCAAAACACATGAACAGAAGTTTTACAAAAGTCGATAGGCAAATGTTCAACAAACATATAAAAAAATGCTCAATATTCATTAATCATCAGGGAAATGCAAATTAAAGTCACAACGAGATTTTACCTTACCCCTGTCAGAACAGCCATTATTAAAAAAGCAAAAAGCAATAAATGTTGGCATGGATACAGAGAGAAAGGAATGCCTTTATGCTGTTGGTGGGACTGCAAATTAGTGCAACTTCTGTGAAAAACAGTATGGAGGTTCCTCAAAGAAATAAAAGTAGACTTACCATTGGATCCAGCAATCTCACTACTGGATGTTTACCCAAAGAAAAAGAAGTCATTTTATCAAAAAGACACCAGCACTTGAATGTTTATTGCAACACAATCCACTGTTGCAAAGATGTGGAATCAACTTAAGTGCCCATCAGTTCATGAGTGGATAAACACACACACACACACACACACACACACACACACACACACACACACACACCATGGAGTATTACTCAGCCACAAAAAGGAATGAGAGGAGGATTGTGGAAAATGGCGGAATAGGAGTGCCCTCCTGGCTCTCTGCTCTCAGAGTCGGAGGTGAAACAGGCAGACTACTGCACGCGAGTGAACTCCACTTCTACAGGACCAGCTATACGAATCTACAGAGAACCATCGTGGGACACAGGACCTCAGTGGAAAACAGAGGTGAATCGGAAAACTTCTCGCGAAGTAGAGAGACTGTCGGG
>CAUYRT010013951.1:0-86906 GCA_963574885.1 Lepilemur ruficaudatus
TGGCATATGTACACAGTGGAGTATTTTTCAGCCCTAAAAAGAAGGAAATCCTGCCATTTAGCAACAATATGGATGAACTTGGAGGACATTATGCTAAATGAAATAAGCCAGACACAAAAAGACAAATATTGCGTGATCTCACTTACATGGAATCTTAAAAAAAGTCAAAATTGTAGTTGGTGGTTTCCAGAGGCCAGGAGGAGGGTGAAATGGGGTGATATTGGTCAAAGGGGACAAAGGTTCAGTTATGCGGGATGAGGAAGTTGTGGAGATCTAATAAGTTGTGCAGCATGATGACTGTAGTTAACAATATTATATTTTACACTAGAAATCTGCTAAGAGAATTGATCTTAAGTGTTCTCACCACACACACAATATCATAAAGATGGGAGGAGCTGGGTATGTTAATTAGCTTGATTGTGAGAATCATTTCACAGTGTGTGTGTATATATATATCAAAACATCACGTTGTACACCTTAAATATATACAATTTTTATTTGTCAAGTATACAAAAAAAAAGAAGTATAGCCCAGGCTTCTTCACATTGTGGTCTCACAGGTCCATGAGGGTGACAGTGAAAGCTGCAAGGCCTCTGAAGGCCTAAGCCTCAGAATTCTCATCAGTTCTGTCACATTCTTTTGGGCAAAACAAATCACAAAGTCAGTTCAAAGTCAATCCGGAGGGGACCACACAAGGGCATGAATTCAAGGAGGCATGACTCATCAGGGGCCATTTACAACAGTCCACTGTGCCATCCTTGCACGGGCCACCTCCTGTCTCTGCCCCAGCCCTCTGTGGGAGCCTTCTACCTGGTTGTCCTACTTCCACTCTTGTCACCTCTAATCTCTATTAGAGGTGACATTAGCAGCCAACACAGTCTTTCAAAAACAAGAATTAGACCATGTTTCTCCCCTGTTTAAAACTCTGGAGTGTTCTCTTTGCAATGAATGTGATATCCTGGGTCCTCACCATAAAATCCCAGATCATACAAGGCCCTGCGTGATCTGACCGAGTCTCCTACCATTCTCCTCTTCCCTCACCACGCTCCAGCCACATAGACCTCCCTGGAACCTGCCAAGTTCATCCCCAACTCAGGGGCTTTGTGCTTGCAGTTCCTTTATCCGAAATACTCTCTGTCAATGTTTTGTGTGGCTGTCTCCTGCTGTGTATGTTTTAGCTCCACTGTCACCTCCTCTAAGAGGTGTTCCCTGACCACTCCAATACATGCACAAAATTTCATTATTTTTATCTCCATGAAGGCCTGGGTTCGGTCTGTGTTGTTCCCAACTATGTCTCTATTAAGCGTATGTTCAAAAAATGTTTGTTGAATATGTCATGAATTAATTGCAAGCCTCACTCAATCAGATGGGAATAGTTCCAGCAGTGACCTCCCAGGATAACAGTGGCTTAACCCGGAAGTTTATTTTCCTGTGTCTTGGTTTGGGTTTGCCCTGAAGCAGACTCGGAGAAAAGGATTCAAGTGCAAGTAGTTTGTTTGGGAGATTAAGGGACACCAGAAGGCAGTGGTGTGCGGGAGCTAGCTTATACCGCTTGCAAGAGTCAATAGGTAAATTTTCAGGAATCGTGCGAGCCAAGTGTTGAACACAAGCATTATTGAAAGTTAAATTATATTAATATAAATTTAAGATGAAATAAATTGTATTAAAATGCAGGTAATACTCAAAACTCATTACTTCTTAATTATTTTACTGTATTTTACTATTACATCTGCCCTTGAGGTTATGCACATCGATTTTATCTGTACCATAGAAACACTGGCAAATGGTGAGCCACCGAACGCCTCTTCCCAGCTCTGTGTTCAGAAGAGTTGGGTTGGTAGCAGGGCCAACTTATCCATTAACATAGGAGGCATGGTGCACACGGCCCACCATACTTCTAGGGGCTATGAAAATATTTCAAAGAAATTAACTTCTTTTAAAATCAGAAGAAAAATGAACTTTTAGGCTGGAAGAAATATTTTCATATATGATATTAATATACTCATCTTTATATCAATATAGCTGTAAACCATAATCTAGATTTATTTATAAATTTACATTTATAAATAAATATCTTATTTTCATTTATAAATATAAAATATAATATATATTTTATGGAGGAAGAGTTCCACAAGGGCAAAAGTGCCTAAGGCCCATGCACCATGACGCAGCTCTGGTTCCTAGCTTGAAATTGGCCACAGTGGGAATGTTTACACCACAAAAATCAGCAAGTGCTACCAATCAGGGCTTGAATTTTTGTTAGCAAAATTCTTCTGTGGAGAGCCGGGTTGTAAATATTTTTGGCTTTGCTGACCATATGGTCGTGTTACAACAACTTGACTCTGTGATTGTGGTATAGACCCGGCTACAAATGACACGTAAACAATGGGCATAGCTGTGTCCCGATAAAATGTAGTTTGCCAGAGTTTGCCAAACTCTGGTCTAGATTTAGAGTGATTGATAGAGCAAAATGTCAATATTGCAGATTAAACTTAACAGTGTGTCATGGCTATAGCTGTCACATGGTGACTAGCCCAAAAATGTGACTTTATTAGAAACTCTTACCCTACTCAGCAAAGAAGCTGCTCATATCCTTGACTAAGTCAAGTTATGATATATGCCTTTTTTATTTCACTTTGATCTTATTCGTGAATATAAACAGAACTGTCAACCCACATTCATGTTGGAAACTATTATACACTTGGAAAGGGTATGTTGTCAAGCAAGTTCCCACTGTGGGTAACTGAAGCTTAATCCTGTGGGGAAACTCTAGAAAATGATGCAAAACACACGCCTCAGAGTTATCCCACCCAGGGGGTGAGGGAGGTAGGGCATTTTTACACCAACTCCCAAAAGTCACTAGTTGTGGACTGCTCCCGGAGGGTACTAATTCCTTGGCACTTTCAGCCTCCTGGGGACACTGGCAGCTGAGGCTTTTTGCAGTTTCAGATAAAAAGACTTCAGGCACACTAATGCATACAATGGCAGCTGAAAGTCCAGCCTACTCTAATGGACATGAGTGAGGCACTGAGAGTGCATGATGCACCCTTTGACATAAAAGTGTGGAGGACTGTCCAGGTTGGACAGAAGGACTGTCCAGGCTGATGTGGTGGCGGTACCCTAAGATGTCCTCAGGGATCCAGGCTCCATCCAGCTTTGCCGTCCTTGGAGTTCATTCATCTTCTTCAGGGTCCAACATGGCAGCTATAGCTCCAGCCTTCACGTGCACGTTCTAGCCGGCAAGATAGAGGAAGAGATAAAAAAATAATAATAATAATAATAAGGGGCAGAAAGCCTACACCACTTGTCTTTTAAAGGAAGCTTCCCAGAAGCTGCTACACTACACTTCCACTTACAATCTATTGATCAGAATTTAATCACAGGGCCACACTTTGCTGTAAGAGGGAGTTGGAAGTGTAGCCTTCATTCTGGGTGGTCGTGTGCCCCTGACAAAAATTTATTTCTCTAGAAGAAAGGGGAGCATGGATATGGGGATGACTAGTAGTCATTGCCAACCCCCAGAAGGGCAGGGATGCAAACAGAGTGCATCTCTGATATAGCCCAACTGATATAGCCCATGTCAGAATATACTGTGGTGGGGACAGACACATGACAAAAATTGAGAGCCCAGGTAGGGAATAAAGAGGAAAAGGAGGCAGTTTTATTCCCAATCCCAGGGGAAAGATGAAATAAATGCTTTACGTAGATTTAAAGTCAAAGCCACAGCTAGAGTCTAGATTGAAGCAGGTCATTAGTTCCTTGAGTGCAACTAAAGTGCATGCAGTTTTCCCACAGAACTGGGGGCACAAAATTGATCCCCATGGTTTTTTTTTTTGTTTAATTAGCAGATAAATTTTTAAGAGCAGTTTTATGTATACAGAAAAATGAGTAGGAAGTCCAGAGTTCCTATCTGCCCGTTTATCCCAATCCCAGTTGCCCTTTTATTAACATCTTGCATTAGTGTGGTACGTTTGTTACAATTGCTGTGCCAATATTGATACGTTATTAACTAAGGTCCATACTTTACATTCGAGATCATTTGTGCTGTAGATTCTATGAGTTTTGATAGATGTATTATATAGTATGTATCAACCATTACAGTTTCATACAGAATAGTTTCACTGCCCTAAAAATCCCGTGTTGCACGTACTCGCCCCTCCTTCTCTCCCCGCAAACTCCTGGAAACCACGCTGATCTTGTTTCTGCCTCTGTAGTTTTGCCTTCTCAGAATGTCATATAGTTGGACTCATGCAGTATGTAGCTTTCCAGGTTGGCTTCTTTCACTTAGTGATGTGCATTATGCCTCCATATCTCTTTGTGGCCTGATAGCTCTTTGTTTAGCACTGAATAATTTTCCATTATATGGATATACCATAATTTGTCCATTCACCTATTGAAGGACTTTTTTTTTTTTTTATTGAGACAGGGTTTTGTTCTATTGCCTGGGCTGGAGTGCAGTGGCGTCGTTATAGCTCATAGCAACCTCCAACTCCCGGGCTCAACTGATCCTCCTGCCTCAGCCTCCAGATGAAAGACATCTTGATTGCTTCCAAGTTGTGTCAATTATGCATAAAAGTTCTATAAACATCCATGTGAGGGTTTTTGTGTAGACATAAGTTTTCAACTCATATGTGTAAATACCAAGGAGCACAATTGCTCCTTGACAGCATTTGGTGTCATCGGCGTTTTGGATCTTAGCCATTTTAGTAGATGTGTAGTGGCTTCTCATTGTTGCTTTCTTTGCATTTCTCCAGTGAAATAAGATATGGAGCATCTTTTCTTATGCTTGTTTGCTATCCATATATCTCCTTTGGTGGGGGTATGTTTAGATCTTTTGCCCATTTTAAAATTGAGTTGTTTCCTTATTGTTGAGTTTAAAGCAATCTTTGTGTATTTTGGATACCGGTCTTTCATCACATATACATTTTGCAAATATTTTCTCCAAGGTTGGGGCTAATATTTTCATTTTCTTAACAGTGTCTTTTGTAGAGCAGAGTTTTTAATTTTAATGAAGTCTGATTTATCACTTTTTTCTTTCATGGATCATGCTTTTGGATGACATGGATCATGTCTCTGTCTGCGTGTTTTCACCTGTCTTTGACCTGCCTGAGTTATGACCAGAGGCATAACCCAGAGTGTTGGCTAATGGGACTCAGAGGACAGTGTAAATGGAAAGAGCAGAAAAGCAGAGTTATCCCCTTGACCTTGTCCATACAGCAAGAGGCTCCCGCTCGTGAGACTGTGTCTCAGTGAGCTATGACTGTATACTTCTATGTAACAAAACAACCCCAGAATGCAAAAGCTTATAAAAACAAGTATCTATTTCTTTCTTACATGTCCACAGGTCAGCTGGGGTTCAGTTGATCTAGGCTGGGCTCAGGCTTGCAGGCTGGGTCCAGGTCTGCTCCACCTTGTCACTCATCTTCCTGGGACCATGTTCTTTTCAGGACAAAAGGCTGGAGGGCAAGTTCGAGCCCACGAGCACATTTCAAGCCTCTGCTTGCATCCCATCTGCTAACATCCCATTGGCTAAAGCAAGTCCCATGGCCAAGTTCGACATTAACGGGCAGGGAAGTGTATTCCTCCCGTTGGGTTGTTATGACAAAGGCAAATTCCCATCACAAGACCCTGGGCTTTGCTTTCAGATACCCAAAGACACATCCCAAACAAGAAAGCAAGAGAGAAATTAATTACCAACTAGGTAAGCTGAAACACTACTAGATTTATTTTCCATTATTCCTCAGTTTCCAGTGTTTAAGGTTAGACCCCTGCACTACTCAGGGGTACAGAATCAATTCGGTATAGGGTTTCATGGGCCCCTGGGGGTGATGTGATATAGAACCTTCAGGGGATACAATCACGGGAAAAGGTGTCATTTGTTCCCCACCCTCGTCCACTTCTTCTTTTCTTTTTCCCAGTGACAAAAGCTGACTTCCAGGGACTTGCAGCTGAGGGAACATTTGGGAAGTGTCTACCACCTCCTTGTCTTCTCTGCTTCCTACCCAAGCCTCCCTGCCCTCTACTGGGAGCTTCCCAAATAGGTGATCAGACACTTTCCAGCAGCTACATCTCCAGACCCCGGGATTCCTGCAGTGATGGACAGCATCCCAACAACCATGTTGGCAGCCAGGCCATGGGAAATGTCAGGAATGCCAGAAGCCCCCAGCCCTGGCCACGATGTAGACTGACCAGCTCATGTAACGATGTGGCCTGGAAGGAGACTCCGAGTCCTAGATCATGAGAAAGCACTCCTGTCCCCATAGCAGACCCAGCATCTTGGAGGAAAAAATCCATCTGGCTTCTGGCCACCACTGGGGTAGGCAGGATAATGGTCCCCTGAAGATGCTCATGTCTTAACCCTAAGAGCCTGTGGAAATGTTACCTTACATGGCAAAAGGGACTTTGCAAATGTGATCAAGGATGCTGAGATGGAAAGATTTTTTCTGGATTATCCAGGTAGGTTCAAGGGGTTCTTGCAAGTTAAAGAGGGGAATGGGAGGCCCAGAGTCAGAGAAGGAGATGTGATGGTGGAAGCGGAGTTTGGAGTGATGTGCGGAAGGGAACCAAGAGTCAAGGATGGTGAACAGCTTCTAGAAGCTGAAAAAAGCAAGGAAACAAATTCTCCCCTCGGGCCTCCAAAAGGAATCCAGCCCTGCCAAGTCATTTCAGACTTCTGACCCCTGGAAGTGTAAGATAATAAATTTGGGTTGTTTTAAGCCACCAGCTTTGTAGTCATTCATTACAGCAGCAACAGGAAACTAACACAGCAACTATTTAGGGTGAGCGTTGAACCCCACTTTTCTTTGAACTTCTGGTCTCTGGAAGGGTCCTGCTGCCTTTCTGACTTACCATACAGCAAGAAGGCAAATAGATAGTCAGGAACTGGAAGGACAGAAAAGCCAATGTTTTGGTAAAGACTTTGGCACTCATACCTTTTATTTATTTAAATATTATTTCATTATTTTGAAAGTTTCTCATCCAAACCACAGCTAGAACTGAAATCCAACCATCCCAGCAATAGAAATATCAACTTGGGTTCTCCTTAGAATGGCAGATTGTGGATTGTTAGAGTAAAAAAAAATTGTCCAGTCCAACCTGCCTACTTGACAGATGAGGAAACCACAGCTGGAGTGTGGGTGGGTGTCTGAGAGTGGGAAGCATGGGTGGCCCCAGCAGACGGTGTTGGAGCCACCTCAGGCACCTCTGGGGATCCTGGCCGTGTCCTGGTCCCGCCTGTCACGGCTGCTGTTGGTACTGGCTCTCAGTGGCTGTGTAGAAGTCGTCCAGCACACTCTGGATGTATTCAAAGGTGGGCCGCTCCTCCGGGCGGTTCTTCCAGCAGCGAGTCATGATGCTGTAGAGCTCCTCCGGGCAGTTCTCCGGTCGCGGCATCCGGTACCCGTGCTCCAGTGCTCGGATCACCTCGGGGTTTGTCATCCCTGAGAAGGAGTGGTGGAGTTAAAAGGGGAGGGGTTGGGAAATGGCAGACACTGTCGCCTCCCCACAGGCCATTGCCCCCACCTCACCTTGCAAGCTGAGCCCCTCCCACTGTGAAAGCCAGACCCTCCCTTCCCCAGCCTCCCATGCAGCCAGGGAAGGGGCCTGGGACACACACTGTGTCCCTTCCTTTGGGCACTGTGAGATACTTGTGATACTTGGAGCTGCAACAGCCAACCATCTGACCACAGGGAGAAGACAGTCTTAGAGAAACTAACCCAGAGTCCTGACGGCTGTTGAGCTGCTGAACTAACCAGTTGCTAATGCCACTCTTCTTAGGATGCGGAATAATAACTTGCCTCTTGTCTCAGCCACTCTGTTTGTGTGTTGCTTGCAGCCTACTGTATCCCAGCACATACAGAGGCCTGTAACCCACTGCCTGGCTTTCACTAGTGTACCCTCAAGACAAAACGGTGTCATCCTATGAGTGGGGCCATTTCCCACTTGTTTAATTTAAGTATATATTAATTATTCATAAGAACAACCGTTAAATGCCTATGATCCCCAATTTTATATTATCAGTCTTGAACTCCAAATTCATGTATTCAAGTGCTTCCTTAAATATCTTTACTTGGATAGCTATACGTCACCTCAAATTTAACAGGGCTAAGACTGAGCTTTTGAATTTCTACCCCTACACCATTACCCATCCTATTGCTCAAAGCCAGGGTAATTATCTTTGATTCTCCCTCCCTCGCCTCCTACATCAGCAAGTTGTATCTTTTCTTCTTTTCAAACGTAGCATCAGTAGCGCCCTGTCCAGGCTGTCACCACCTCTATCTGGGCAGCTGCTGTGGCTTCTGTGGCTTCCTCACGGGCTGCCACCCTCTTCCCCCTCCCTCCCATCCACTCTCCGAGCTGCTTTGGCATTACTTAAAAACAGAAATCAGATGATGCCACTTTCCAGCCCCAAACCCTGCAGTGGCTTCCCATATCATTAGACTGACACCCACACTCTTCGCCATGACCCTGGGCCCCTGCCAACCTCATCATCTACCATCTGTTCTCATCCTGTCTCCAGCTACCTGGCTCCCTTGCTGTTTTTCCGGCACACCTGAGGCCCGAAGAGATGAGCCTGCAGTGCCTTCCACCCTAATCCTTTCCCCAGAAATCCACTCAACTGTGACCTGCTCTGACAGGCGCTCCCTGTCTACAGGAGCCCCATGTCACTGGCTCTCACACCCCTCTGCTCTCTTTTCTTTTTGTTTAGGGTGTGTTCTTCCAGGCCAGCACGCGAGCTCCTCCTGAACAGGGCCCTCCGTACGAGGGCCCACGCCTCTCACTGCATCTTCATTGCCTAATGCACAGTAGGAACCTGGTGTCTACATCTTATATTTTTCAATCCTCACTACCGCCTCTGCAAGGTGGATATCATCACCTACATTTTGTACAGGTGAAGACACTGGGCTAGGAGGAGTGAAGTGACTCTCGAGGTATAACCGTTAATGGGGACAGGATTCAAACTCAGCACTGTTTATATAAAAAGTTAGGGACCTGTTATATTCCTCTTGCCCTTATCCCAGTGTTTTGGGAACAGATACCCCAAGAGACATCCCAACCAAAACAGGAACAGAGAACAGCATTATTTACTGAGTCCTAGGCAATCTATGTGTAGCGTACATCTTTTTTCTTTTCTTAACTGATGAGCTACCAAACTGGAGGGTACACATGTGTGTGCCTACCAGGCCTACTCAATGTGGAGCTCTGCCCACAGGTGTGGGGATACATTAAGGCATTCCACAAACAGTTGCTACGCGCCAAGCACAGAGGTGGGCACTGCAGACACACTGGTGAGGAATACAGACATGGTCTGGCCTCATGGAGCATAGAGTCTGATGGGGAAAATATTAAACAAATACACAGTTATCAACTGTGCAGCATGCCACTGGGAGTTCAGGATTTTGTCCTAATTACAATGGGACCATTAAAGAGTTAGAAGTGGAGAAGGGACGTGATGGGATTCACAGTTTAGAACAAGCCCTTGGCTGCAGGTGAAGAACAGGCTGCAGGAGAGAGGGGGCAAGCAGCAGGGCTAATGAGGAGGCTGCTGCAGCATCCCCAGGACAGGCGATGCTGGCCCAGGTGCACTGGAGGCCGTGCAGTTAAAAGAAGGCAGACTTGGGATGTGTTTTGGAGTGGGATGGCCAGAACCTGCGACTGCTTGGATGTTATAAGGGCTGAGAGAGAAGGAAGGCCCAAGGAAGCCCCCAGATTTCAGGCTTAAGAGATTGGATGGCTGGTGTGGTACCTTAACCAAGAGGGGAAAGGCCAGAGGAGCTAGGGTGGGGACCCAGAACTCAGTCTGAATGGACACTGCCAAGATGCAGCCCTTGCCAGGCCGTGCCCTGGAAGCAGCCCCCAGCTGTGGCCCCCTCCCTACCTGGGTAAGGGATCCGGCCGTAGGTGACGATCTCCATCAGCAGGACACCAAAGGACCAGACGTCTGACTTGATGGTGAAGGAGCCAAAGTTGATGGCTTCCGGAGCCGTCCACTTGATGGGGAACTTGGCCCCTGCAGGGTTGGGCAGAGCAGAGTCAGGGGCAGTCTGGGGAGCAGTCAGGGCTGAGTCTCTGCTAAGGTTGGGGAACAGGACAGGGCAACAGCTGCCAACATCTTCCCCCTGCAGAACTGTGATTTCCCTGCAATAAAGCCTCCCCATGGAAGAAGGGACAACTGTCCTGAGGACAGATGACTAAAGTGGGGGGAAGTGGGCAGAAGGGCCTGGGGAATGGTGTGGGAGCTCACTCTCTGGAGGCCACCTTGTTGATTCAGCTGATACTTCAGTGAACTATAACTCTGAACTGTAAGTCAGGGTGCTGGCAGTCACAGAATCTTTGGGGACAGAAAGACTTTAGGAGGCCTTGAGTCCAGGTCACAGGGGATGCCTCAGTCCCCTTGCCCCTGGGGAAGGGAGGATTTTGGATCTCTGCCTCTGAGGTTTCCACCAGTCACTGGGTGTCTCCATTCCCGCTGATCCTTTTCTGATTTAGAAATTATATTACACATTCTACTTTTACTCTTTTAGTGGTTACCCTTAGTTAATTTTTTTTCCTTTGAGACAGAGTCTTGCTCTGTTGCCCCAGGTAGAGTGCAGTGGTGTCAGCCTAGCTCACTGTAGCCTCAAACTCCTGGGCTCAAACAATCCTCTTGCCCCAGCCTCCTGAGTAGCTGGGACTCCAAGTGCTTGCCACCACGCCCGGCTAATTTTTCTATTTTTAGTAGAGACGGGGTCTTGCTCTTGCTCAGGCTTGTCTCGAACTCTTGACCTCACTCAAGCGATCCTCCCACCTCGGCCTCCCAGAGTGCTAGGATTACAGGCATGAGCCACCATGCTTGGCCCTAAAAACTGTTTTTGTTGTGGCATAACAAACATGAAATAAAGTGCACAAATCTTTAATGTACAACTCGGTACATCTTTATATATGTACATACCCTTGTAATCACATTGAGGTGTGGAACATTCTCAGCATTTTAGAAGGCTCCTTCCTGCTCCCTCAGGGGACAGTTCCTGAGGTTAAGTATTAACCTAATGATACCTCCCTGCTTCAGGTCACTGCTTTCTAACTTTTATTGCTATCAATGAATTTTGCTGTTTTTTTTTTCTTTCACGGCTTTATTAAGATATAACTCACAGACCATAAAATTCATCCTTTTTTCTTTTTAAAGACAGGGTCTCACTCTGTCTCCCAGGCTGGAGTGCAGGGGTGCAATCATAGCTCACTGCAGCCTTGAACTCCTGGGCTCAAGCCATCCTCCCACCTCAGCCTCCCACCTACAGGTGCATGCCCCATGCCTAGCTCATTTTTAAATTTTTTGCAGAGACGGGTTCTTGCTGTGCTGCACAGCCTGGTCTTGAACTCCTGGCCTCAGGCCATCCTCCCAAAGTGCTGGGATTACAGGTGTGAGCCACTTGTGCCTGGCCTAAAATTCAGCCACTTAAAGGGGTCAATTTAATGGCTTTTAGAATATTCACAAAGTTGTAAATTTTAGAATATTTTCATCACATCCTCCCCCCAAAAACCCCAGAGCAGTCACTTTGCATTTCTCCCCAACTCCCTGCTGCCAGCCCTAGGAAGCAACTCATCTATTTTCCATCTCGTTAGATGTGCCCGTTCTGGACATTCCACGTAAAGGGAATCATACGATACGTGGTCTTTGTGTCTGGCTTTCATTTAACATGTTTTCAAGGGTCATCTGTGTTGTAGCGTGTTACAGTACTTCATTCCAGTTCATGGCCAAATAGCATTCCACTGTATGGACAGGCCACGTTTTGTTGGTGGACATTAATTAGGGTTGTTGCTATTTTTTGGCTATTAGGAATAATGCTGCTATGGGCATTTGTATACAAGTTTTGTCTGTTTTTGAATTTCAGAAACATGGAACCATCCAGCACCTACTCTTTTTTTGTTTGATTTATTTCATTTTGGCACCATGCCTGACAGTCACCCATTTTGTTTATGTGGCAGAGGTTTGTGCTTTTCCATTGCTGCATGGGTTTACACTTTGTGAACGTATCACAATTTATACATCCATCCTCCTGTTTATGGACTTTTGGGTTCTTCCTAGTTTTTGTCTATCACTCACAAAGTTGCTCTTACCATTGATTTCAACATGTAATTGCCTAACTAAGTCTGAAATTGCCCAGTACTTCCCAATTTGGTCTACAATCTCCTTCTCAAAGTCACTGGGTAAAACGCTGAAGTCCAGGACACTATCTAGAAGGATGCCATCAAGCTTAACAATGCACAGCTAATACTGGGAGGGATCTTTGCATTTTGCTGATCACTCTGCCGATTCTCAACACTCATGGCCCATCCAAGTGGGCACCACTGGCCTGCTTGGCAGCGTCCCTACCTTCCCGAGCCGTGTACTCATTGTCTTCGATGATCCGTGCCAGGCCGAAGTCGGCAATCTTACACACCAGGGACGCAGAGACCAAGATATTGGCGGCTCGGAGGTCTCGGTGAATGTAGTTTCTCTGCTCAATGAAGGCCATGCCTTCTGCAATCTGTATCCAAAACAGAGACACCTTCGTCTTCAGACCCGGCCCAGCCCACGGCGGTCCACCCACCCAGGTTGGGGAGTATCCTTGAGGCCTGGGTCCATTTAGGGGCTTCTCTAGTGTTCTAAGACTTCCAGAGAGCACTTTGAAATGTTCTCACGAAAAGGCAATGGGACTCTTTCTCCAGGACCAACACCTAGACACACACACACACACACACACACACACACCCAGGATACTATGAAGCACTTCCGCCCTCAATCTTCTTTCTAGGTGCAGCCCAGGCTCATGTCATAGTCTGAGGTCTCTCTTATATTTTATTCCTCCTCAAGCCTGGGTAGGGAAAATTCATTAATTCATTTAACGAAAGTCTACTGAGCGTCTTTGGGTGCCAGACACGTTACTTGAACAGATGGTGACAAGTACCATGAAGAGGAGATGAAGCCGAGCAAGAGGACATGACGTGTGGGGGGCTTTGTTGGACGGGGTGGTCAGGGAAGGCTGCTTTGAGGAGGGGAGAATTTAGCTAAGATCTGAATGCTGCTGATGATAAGGATATCAAATAAGAACGTGCCAGGGAGGGAGAAGACCAGGTGCAAAGGCCTGGGGGTAGGAATGAGCTGGGTGTTCATGGAGCAGCATGTGGGCCAGGGTGGCTGAGCAGAAGATGCCACGGGAGCGGAGAGTGTGACACCGAGAGGGAGGCTGCCAATTGTGAACAGCCTTGCAGGCCAGGAGAGGAGGCTGGATTTTATTCTGAGGTGAGAAGCCATTGAGCAGGAGTGCGACACGCTCTGATGTACGTTTAAGGGTCATCGTGGCTGCCGAGTGAATAACAGACTGAGAGGAGGGTTCTTACTCACACTGGGGGCCCTGGAAGCCTCTGATGGAAAGATGTGAGATTATGCCTTGGAGACGTTTTTACTGTTATAATTACAAAGATTTGGACAAAAGAGGTTTAAGATTAACTCTCAGCTACCCAGAAAGCAGCGCTTATAGCTTATAAACCAGCCTTGAGCTTTCTGGGGCAAGAATTACCATTGGCTCTGTCTTACAGGGGAGGGGACACATTCCAGATCACACCACCAGGAAAATTCTGAATGTCAGACTCAAACCGGTCTGTGGATTCCCGATCTAGTGCCCCACGCTGCCTCTAAACGACTCAGCACTCCAGTGCTCTGGAAGGAGGACTGCAGCTGGGTGCAATCTGATGAGATTACCTGCGGGGCGCAGGGATCTGACCCAACAGAACCAAGCGAGGCCCCACCGGTGGGCTCCAGGCTGGAGGCAAGAGGGTGGTGCACTTGCAGGGAGTGGACAGCAGAGGGCGCCCGAGGCAGTCGGACCTGAGGTCCAGACTTGGGAGTAAAAACTTGGAAAGAGATTTTCTGATTTTGTTTGGAGCAGTGCGAGTGGGGGTCCGGGTGAGGGGGATGGAATGAGACAGGGTCTTGGCCTGGGGAGTGTGAGAAATTTATACAGAATCTTTAGATGAACAGTTAGCAAAAGTTATTAAGCTAATGGCAGATATTGTAGCTTATTTATTCTAGGATGATACTTACTTACACAATATTTATTGTGTGCTTTGGGGGAGGTACTTTTGCACGGATGAGAAAACCGAAGCCTAGAGAAATAAATAATCGGCCCCAGGTTACATAGTTTGCAAGTTGCAGAGCCGGGGCTGGAACCCGGAAAGCCCAGCTCAGGGTCCATGCACCTACTGTTACTCCACCCGACCTCCTTACGTCATATTTCCTTTGGAGCAAGCACTCACACTGGCAGGTGCCATTGTTTAACACCCACCGGCAGATGCTTTTATATTGCTGGTTTTCGCAGGAGCTCAATGGGGCAGGTATGACCAAGCCCACTTAGGAGATAGTGGAGGGTAAGAGCTAGGTGGCTCTGGAGTTGGACCAGCTCAGCTTAAGCCCCATAGCTCTGTGATCTCCAGCAAGCTGTGTCACCCCTCTGTGCCTCACTTTTCTTCTCTGTAAAGTGGGAACAACAATAGCACCTGCCTCTGAGGGGTCTAAGCCTACATCAAGGCAGCGTCTGGCACATGGTAAGTACTCATTTCAATCATGGTTATCGATGCTGCCAGTGGGAGGAGTGGCACTCAGAGAGGTTAAGCAACATGCTTGAAGCTGCACAGGCAGAGCTGGGATCAAAACAAATCTCTGTGCGATTCCTAAGCCTGTATGCTTCCCAAGTATTGCTTCTCAAGGGTTTGTCAACTGAATGAATAATGGATAGGTTTATCGGGCCCAGGTGTAAGAATTGATGTAAGGGTTGAGGAGGTGGTGAGATTTCACGATCACCAAACTGGGTGCCATGAGGTTGGGCTTGGGAACCTGGGTTTGCTTCCAGGAGTATCAGAGAATCACAGACTCAGAGCTGGAAGGGCTTATGGGGACATTCCAGCCCAGGGCTCTTTGAATTGAACCTTACTGATGACTCAATGCTGTCTACGGGTGAGGGACAAAAGAGAGGGTGCATATGAGGCTCCCATCCCTCACTCCAGTCAGAGCAGCTCTGTTCTGACCTGTTTTTATATATTCAGCTACTGTATAAAATTTCATTTGACCAACAGAATTATGACTAAAAAAAGTGATTGAACTTGAAAACCGCATAGGTGGTCCAGCCAGGTCAATAGCCAATTGGTGACAGGCTGGGCACCCTCGCCCTGAGGGTGGGCTCCTTCCTGTCCCTGGGCTCTGAGTCTGCCTCTGCTTCTGGATGTACAAAGGCCCAGAACTTCCTTCCCTTTCTTGGTTTGTTTTCCCATCTGTGAGATGGCTCTAGTGCTCTTGCCCCAATCAATGACTATTGCCCAGGAATGTTTTGGCCAATTTGATGGTTATAATTTAGCAACAGGCCATACTGTCATTTTCCAGTGACTGGGCCCATTGGTGTGAAAATGCCAGGTCTTGATTTCCATATGCCTCTGGCATTCCAGGCTCTGAAAGTAGAGCCTTTTTGTTATACTTATGGTGGCCTTTGGGCCCCTAGAATTTGCATACTCAAATGAGCCCTGCCCTTGGCACCTCCAGTAGGCCCAGGCCAGGTCTCCCTCAACTCCCACCAGGCTCCAAACCATACCCCCTTCATCCTGGCACCTTCCAGGCTCCAGCTGACTAAGCAGAGCTCCCTTGTTCTCCCCTTTGGGCTTTTGTACGGGCTATTTCTTCTGCCTAGACCAGGGGTCCCCAACCTATGGTGAGTTGTATAATTATTTCATTATATATTACAATGTAATAATAATAGAAGTAAAGTGCACAATAAAGGTAATGCCCTTGAACCATCCCAAAACCATCCCCCGACCCTACCCTGGTCTGTGGAAAAATTGTATTCCCTGAAAATAGTCCCTGAGGCCAAAAAGGATGGGGACTGCTGGTCTAGACCATCCTTCCCTTTCCTCTTCATCAGCTGATGAAGCACTTGCATAACCACTTGCATATCAGGGCCTGACCCCTTGGAACGCTCCCTCTTGGAACCTAGCTGCAGTGTGCTGCAGAGAAGCTCTGGATGGACGACTGAGTGGTGTGGGGCCACAAGAAGGAGGGACCTGGAGGACGAGCCATGGCCTTGGATATTCTAGCTCCAGGCAAGCACTCAGCAGCATGCATCGCATCACTCACTTCACCACATGGAGCAGAAGAACCACCCAGCCGAGCCCAAGCAGCCCACAGAATCATGGAAATAATAATTGCTGTTGTTTCAAGCTACTAGGCTTTGGGTGGTTTGTTACATAAGAATAGGTAACAAAAAATCTCATCCTATAAGGACAGTGTGAGAATTAAATGAGTTAGTACATGCAAAGTATATACAAAAGGCATACTTTTATACTGACCCTGAATGCATGTTACCCATTGTTATAGCTGTTATTATAGCATGGGCTCAGTAAACATTGGTTGAACAAAAAATTGAAGTCCTGTTCCCCTCCCCCAACTTCCCCACGAGGCTCCCACCTGGGCTGAGAAGTCGATGAGCTTCGGCAAGGGCTGCTTGCTGCCTTCGTCACTTTTCAGAAAGTCCAGCAGGCTTCCTACATGCGGGAGGGGACAGGAACGTTTACTACTCTTACTGCTTCAGTGCGTGGTTACAACTTTTCATAGTAGTGGATTTAAATGAAAATATTTGTTTACCATTCCTAGCAATTGAGAAAGAGAACTGGAGTTTTTGTGAAGTGACTTTTTGATTGCCAGATGGGAGCTGTGGCCGAGAAAGCCTTCTGAGGCTGGACGCCTGGGGCCATGGCTTCCTAGGGCCGGCATAGTCGTGTATTTAGAAAATGAAAAGAGGTTTGAGATTTCAAATCACGCTCAATGAGATTGTGAGAGATGTTTCTGTTTATCCAGAAATGGGCAGGGGTTGGAAATGGTGGTGAAATGGTGGCCTAAACACATCCCTGAAAAATGCTGAATTGTGGCAGGGATGGGGGCTGGAACTGCTGCTTTGCCAGCTCGTTTTCCCAGAGTCTGCAGGGAAAGTGGCTGATGACGGAGGGTCACCACTGGCCTCTGAGGCTCACAGTGAACGCATAAGCCTCTCCTTCCGTCGCCCAGCAGGGCTCTGGCCCTACTTCCCTCTCCTGGCGTCTCCATGTTCTCCCTTTCCCTCAGTGGCCCCTTAACATAATTTCACCCCATTCACCAGGAGGATGGGATTCTTGCACATCAAGGTGATCAGTGAGTACTGGCTGGAAGAGCTCCTGGCCAGATTGGGGGCACCTCGAGGGCAAGAGCCATGTCAAAGTCACCCTTGCGCCTGCCACCGATAAGCACGGCCACAGCCTGCATCCCCAGCACCCAGCACACGGCACCTTTGGCCATGAACTCCGTGATGATGAAGATGGGCTCCTCTGTGACCACTGCGTGCAGCTTCACCAGCTTGTCGTGCTGTAGGGTCTTCATCAGGTTGGCCTCGGCCAGGAAAGCCTCCACCGACATGCTGCCTGGCTTCATCGTCTTCACCGCCACCTTGGTGTGCTTGTTGTAGGTGGCTGGAGGCAGACAGGGAGCAGGGAAAGTGGTCAGAGCCCGCTGGTCTCCCCCAACCTGTTGGAAGGCCTGGCTGCAGATCTGTCTTCTCCAGGAAGGCTTCCCTGCCCTTCTCAGCCCTCGCAGAGGGAAGGGAAGGCCGCTCAGCCCTCAGACAGATGAGGGTTGGAAGGCTGCTACACCACTTCCTGGCTGTGTGTACTTGGGCAAGTCACTTAACCTCTCTGAGCTGTGTTTTCCTCATCTGCAAAGCAGAAACGATAATCACTCCCTTTGAAGGGCTGCCGCAAAGATTAAAAAAATAACTGCAAAACACCACTCAGATTTTGTCACTCCCCGCTACTCACTTAAATCTTAACACTGCTCTTAAAAGCAATACCAGACGTAATATGACCTACAAGGCCTTGATCTGGGCTTGCCCACCACTCTAGCCTCATCAGCCACTAAACTCGCCCTTGCCCTTTATGGACCAACCACCCTGTATGTCACTCAGTCCCTGGAGCACCCCACTCCCGTCCCTCCACAGGGACTTAGCACATGCTTTTCCTCCACCCTACCCCACCCTGCTTCATTTTGTGGATCTCATCAATCTCATAATTGCTCGAGTTTCCGTTCTGCCTTGGCTTCCAGGAAGCTCCAATCCAGATCTGTGATCTTCCTGTAGTAAGAGTCCAGGGCCTTGTCTAATACTCTTGGTTTTCCAACCACACCACTCAGATCTGTCTTGCCTTCCTCTCTATATAATCTTTCTGTCCTATTCCATTTGGTGCCTAGCACACAGCAGGATCTCAAGGCATGTAGTTGAAATACATGGATTTTAAACTTATTTTATCTGGCTGAGTTGTTTGCATCTCTGCAGGCTCCCATTTGGAAGGAAGTGGAGTACGAACACAGTGGGGTGCCCCAGGCACTACCCCCCAACCTGCAAAGCAGCCACTGCTGTTCTCAAGGTATTGGGCGAGCACAGCAGGTGTGGAATGTGCCCTTCGTGTGCCCATGATGCCCCAACAGGGTGCTGTTCATCAGTTGCCAGCATTGAACTTGCCTGGAAATCTCCAACTGCATTTTCCCATGCTTAATTTTCATCATCCTAAGAGGCCTCTGGTTGTCCCAGCCCCAAACTGTCAGGCTGTCCCTGCTCCCTATGTGGGGGGCAGATTCCTCAGCTAGGACTCCTGCCTCCCAGGAGGAAGTTTTTGACCCCTACAGGCCTGGTCTCAAAGGCAAATTAGCCTTTGCACAGCAGGGCAATTTGGTTTGCTATGAGGAAGGGCTCTTTTGAGGTTGCTATTCAAATCTCCCCTTCTGCCTTGGGTAGCATTCCCACTTTGCCTTAAAGTGTTCCTGGAAGTGAGTACACTCCCTCTCCCCCTCTGGCCCTGGTCCTTACCCATCCAGACTTCCCCAAACTGCCCAGCTCCAAGTCTCTTCTCCAGCTTGAGGGATTCCCGGGGGATCTCCCAGGCATCCTTCTCCCAAGGCTTCTGGGGCTTCGAGGACACGCAGGGCACCGACAACTTCTGGCAGAGTCCGTCGCTTCCCTCTGGAACAGAGTCCCTGGTCATTTGAGGGCAATGAGCTAGCCAGAGACTGCCTCTCGAAGGCCTGCCTGTCTGGTCCACTGCCTCTGGCCAGTGTTCCACCTGGTTGCCACCATCAGGGACATTTCCGAGAGAGCAGAGCATGATGGCGTCCACTGCTACATCTTGGCCACCTCCACCCTTCTGCTCAACAGGCTAAGCCTTCAGGAGAATCCAAAGCAACTGTGTGTGGTGGGGGAGGGGGTCAGAAAGAGCTCAGCAGGCCTCAGAGGCCGCAGGGCGCCCTGGATAGCGTTCGCAGGGCCCATCCCCGTGGGGACACAGCCCTGGGGCAGAACTCACTCTTGTAGTGGGCCACTAGGTCCTGCAGGGTGCTGAAGGTCGTCCTCGGAGAGATGTAGAAGCCCCCATTGTCCAGGGTCCGGATCTTGTAATGCTTCACTGCATCTCCTTGCTGGGGGTCGTAGTCTCGTACAGACAAAGAGTAGCTCCCTGCATTGGCCAAAGGGAAACCCCTCAGAATGGCACCTCAGAGGCCTGCCACCTCCTGTCAACACCCTGAGACCTCCATAAGACCACCACTGGCACCATCCTGTCACCTGGGCAGCAGTGCACAAGGGTCAGAGTGGGTGTGTGGACCAGGTATCCTGGGTTCTCGTCCAGGCTCTACCATGTTCATCAGTGGGACCTTGGGCAAGTGACTACACCACTTCTGTGCGTCTCAGTTTCCTCATCTATAAGATGGGACTAGTTGTCATGCCTCCCTACCTCACCACATTGCCTGACAATTAAAAGAAATAATGCTTGGAAAGCACTTGGGACCTAAACATTCAGCAATGTTGACTATCATCATCATCGTCATTATTATTTCTTATCTATCTTTACCTCCCTCCCTCCCTTCCTTCCTACCTTCCTTCCTTCCTTCCCTCCTCTCTCTTTCTTTCTCTTTCTTTCTTTCTTTCTTTCTTTCTTTCTTTCTTTCTTTCTTTCTTTCTTTCTCTTTCTTTCTTTCTTTCTCTCTCTTTCTCTCTTTCTCTCTCTCTCTTTCTTTCATCATTTAGCTAACAAAAAGCCAAGAAATCATACCAGTTTGGTAAAAAGTCAGACTATTCAGAAATCCAGTCCAGTTATTGAAATGTGAACACATTGTGGGAGGCTGAAAATAGTCCCTCACGGTGTTCACATCCTAACCCCTGGAACCTGGGAATATGTTATCTTACACGGTAAAAGGTGTTACAGCTGTGATTAAGGATCTGGAGATGGGGGGATAATCCCGGATTATCCAGGCAGCCCCAGTGTAATCACACGGGTCCTTCCTTGCTAGAGGGAGATCAGCAGGTCAAAGTCAGTAGCAAGAGACATGAAGATGGAAACAAGAGGTTGGAGAGATGTCAGGAAGGGGCCGTGAGCCAAGGAATGCTGTGGCCTTCAGAAGCTGAAAAGGCAGGGAAATGTGTTCTTTCCTGAAGCCTCCAGAAGGAACCAGCCCTGCTGACGCCTTGACTTGAGCCCAGTGAGGTCAGACTGCTGACCCCCAGAATTGTAAGGAAAGAGACTTTTGTTGTTTTCAGCCACCAAATTTGTAGCAATTTGTTATAGCAGCAGTACGAACCTAATACACGTTATCACATAGACCAGAAACATACAAGTCTCCCAGTCCATGACCACAGTTTTGCAACTTGCAAGCTGTGTGCCCTTGGGCAAGTTATTAGCCCCTCTGTCTCTCCGTTTTCTCTGCCATAGTAGCACAATTTCATAGGATTCTGGGGAGGTTTAAATTATTGAATGAAGCTGTGTGTGGTGGCTGGTGCCTACAATCCCAGCTACTCAGGAGGCTGACATGGCAGGATCACTTGACGCCAGGAGTTCAAGACCATCCTGGGCAACCTAGCAAGACCTTGTCTATATAAAAAATTTTAAAAATTAGCTGGATGTGGTGGCACATGCCTGTAATCCTAGCTGCTCAGGAAGCTGAACCCAGGAATTCAAGGGTGTAGTGAGCTACAATTGTGCCACTGCAGTCTAGCTTGGGTGACAGAGTGAGACCCTGTCTCTGAAAAAAAATTGTTGAATGAGTACCAGCTGACCATACATGCCAGGCACTGTTCTAAGCACCCTGTACAAATGAAGAGTGAATGAATATGAATAATATTCATTATACTGAATTATAATTATATAAATGACATTGTTTATTATAATGAATGAATAACCCCAGGGTAGAGGTAGAGGTTTTATAAATCTCATCGTTCTCGTTTACAGATGAGGAAACTGAGGCCCCGGAGGTGAAGTAACTCACCTGCAGTCACACAGCTGATAAGAGGGCACAGCTGGGATTCAAACCCAGGCAGATGACTCCAGGGCCACCCCCTTATTCACTCTGTCCCAGTCAAGGTGAAACTGGCTTAGCTGATGTTGGATGGGGGCAGGGCAGAATCCAGGAAGCAGCACACGGGATTGAGGGCGGCCCCATGCTGCAAGTTTTATTAAGTCAGCTACCTGCCCTCCACACCTCTACCTTGGAGGGCCATGACAACGGGACCAGGCTCCCTTTCCTGCCCCACACAACTGTTTTGGTCTCTTTGGTTTTTCTACCCCTGTCTGCAGGATGTGAAAGGGTCAGCCTTGCTGAAATAACAGGAAAATACCTGATCCCATAATTTCCTAATAACATCTAAAGATCAATCATGAGCTCTCCCCACTCCCTGCTTTTTCTCTCCCTGGCTGCCAGGCACCCTGCAGGGGCTCTGTGTTCACAAACATCTGAAAAGACAGAAAGGAAATGTAAATCTTTCTCCTTACAGGCACCAGCTCACTGCCTTTAGAATTTGTTTTATAGCCTCAAGGTATTCCTGAGAAGCTCCTGGAAGGACAGCAGGGGGCAAACTCCAGGTCTTAGCTTCCTGCCCAAAACCATATCTCAGGGGCGGAATCGCATCCCCAGACTAAATTTCAGAGCTAACCAAGTCTCCAGGAGCAGCGAAAACAAGAGAGATGGACAACCTGACCTCTCGTGCTGCCTCCTGCTAATTTGCACAGCCGCTTCTATTTTCATCCTGCCTCGGAGAAGAAAGGCAGCAGTTTCTCCCTGCAATCACTACTTTTTCCCCTTTCTCTTTGCCCCCAGAAAATCGGCAAGCCACCTGGCCTCAGTGCTGGCACCCCCTTCTCTTTCTTTAGGATGCTACGCCTCTCCCTGCCCTCCCTCTCCTCTCCTCTCATGCTCTCATTCTCTCTCTTTCTAAGAAGATAAAATAAACTTTTTTACATACACATCTATCTATCTATTTCCTAATCCCTGTGTGAGAAACCTTTCTCCACCCATGCTGTGAGCACCTATAATACTGAGTTTTCCACCCTGGCAGAATGGACTAGCCCAGTCCCCAAGCTGTCCTGGGCACAGCGGAAGAGAAGTGCTGGCTGTGCCTGACTTTGCCTGTTTGTCTGTTTCTTGTCCCTTGAGGGCTGGGAGGGGGCTTGTTGGGCGGAGGAAACCAAGCCTAAGCATTCACGGGGCTCAGTAGCGTGTCCTAGCCACGCTAAGGCTTCACCAGCTCAGATGGCTGGGGGTCAAGTAGAGGGCCATGCAGATGCCTTTGATTGACGTCCCCAAGTCTGCTTGTTTCAGGATACCCTGAATTGCCTTGATTTATTTGGATCAAGCAGCTGTGAATCTGAGCGTGCCAGTGAAGGGCACTCTGCGTGTGAACCTGGAATCATGAGAATTCTGTCGACCTTCACTCTGCTGGGGAGACGAGCCTCGGCTGAGGCCCGTTTGGGTTCTGTGATGTTTTCGGGCACTGCTCCTGCTTCTTATGCACCCACTCGGCATGAAGCCACCCTTGCAGAACGGGCGTTTCAGGAAGCTGGTCGCCTGATGTTGAAATGCCCAGATGCTTCCAAGGAGCATTGTAAGCAGAGTCCCAGAGCAGGCCTGTTGGGGTCTCTTCCTGTAACCTCATTTCCTTAGGGAGGGAGGAGGAATCAGGCTTGTGGACAAGGTGCACGGTGATGAGTATTTTTAAACAATACAAGCTGGTGAAGATCAAGCTTTAGAGGGATGTTTGTTCATTTGTGGTGCTCGAACGACATGGGACTACTTTCATTGACCCAAGCTGTCACCTATAGGGATAAGGAGGGCCAAGCCAGACACAGAACCTCAAACTTGCCTGGCTCAGGGTGGCAAAGGGCAGGAGAAAGCCCAGTGGCCATGCAGCCTGGTGAGTTGTTCAGCCTTTCCGAGGGAGGAGTGGTGGCCAGGCAAGCCTGGGACACCCCTGAATGGAGGGACCAGGTGGGGAAATGTCACCTTTGGTGGTCTCGCTGTCTCGGATCATGAAGGAGCCCAGCACGTTGCCGGGAGCCAGTAGGTGGCGCTCTGCGTCCTTCCTGCTGATGCCCTTGAAGAACCACCTGGTGGGAAGGGGAGAGTAGTGAACCTGGGGTGTGCAACCCTGTCCCGCTCATACCTGTGTCCACGCAGGGCCTACGTGCATGGCCACAGGATACCGAGGGACTCGCTTCCTGCATCATCAGTTTTTACTCAAGGATTTTTTTTGGTTGGGGGGCCGGGAGAGCCACTTTTTTGATATCAGAGCAACCAGTAGTGAATCCAGTTTGCTGAGACTGCAGCCTGTGCAATACAGGGCAGGAAGGGCTTTCTTTAAGAAAAATAATACAGCATTGCAAATGCAGAATGCTCACGGGTCATTCCAGGGCCACTCGGTGCGATATGAATAGGGATAGGGAGCTGGACAGGAATACTGGGTGGAGTGAGACAGCAGTCTTAGCCAACTGCAGTCAAAAAATCTTACTTTTGCAAATTTCACACGCACACATGACCTCGGGGCGGGGGGGATTCCACTCAGGGCCTTGGAGGCCTGTGAGAGTGAGGGCCTGGTGGGAATGAGGTTTGTTAGCTTCACTGTTGGTCCTCCTCTGTGTATTCGGAGCCAAATACAAAGTTGGCATGAATTTCTAAACTAAAATGTGAGATTGCAAAGAATTTTAAACTTGGGACCATATCCTGGGAACTTTTCTTCATTATTCCTGGATAGCTGGGATGTTGGTGGAAAAGTTCAAGCAGTAGCAGCCAAATCCATTCCTCCCCTTACTAGGGTGAGGAGCATTTCATGTACTGTGATGAAAAAAGCCCCAGACCAGACATCAGCAGGCTATGGCCCTGCCATAAACTTGCTGTGTGACTTTGAGCAAGTTGCTTTCCCTCTGTGGGCCTCTGTTTCCTCTGTTACGAACTGGGGAGAAAGCTAACATCCACTGAGTTCTTGCAATCCACCCACCAACTCTATGGCATTGTGACCTTTATTATCCCCATTTTATAGATGAGGAAGCTGAGGAACAGAGAAGGCAAGCAACTTGCCTGGAGTCACACAGCTAGGAAGTTGTAAAGGCAAGATGCAAATCTAGGCAGTCTAACTCCAGAGCCCCAGCTCTTAATCACCATGCTACGTTGCACACCTGCCCTGTTTGCTTTCATGTTGTAAAGTGATGCGTGACATGGTAAAATATTCAACAGTGTGAGAGAGTATATAGTAAGAACGGTCTCCCTGGCTATTCCACCCCTAGGAAGTTATCCCACAGGTCTTGCACAAGGGAAAAGTGACATATACACAAGGAGAGGGACTGCAGCACAAGACTGACAGCACCTCCACTGACAGGGGACTGGTCGAATGGACGTGGGGCATCTGCAGGACAGACATGCTGCAGATACAGAAGAAGGAGGCGCTGCAGGGAGGATCCGAACAGGAGGCACAGGGCAGTGTGTGTAATATCTACACTGTGTACCATCAAGGAGAGGTAGATGTATTTGCTTATGCAAGTGTAAAGCATTTGGGCGGACTCACAAGAAACTGGTTGCTTCTGGGAAGGGGAAGTGGTTGGCTGGGGACAGGGTGGGAAGGAGACCTTTCACACTGTGTTCTATCTACAATATATAATGCATCCTTCCCCACCATTTGCATTTTGAAACATTTGAAAGTATTGTCTATTTCGGCAGGGGTTGAGAGGAAGTAAGATTCTGTCCCACCCTGATTCCCAATGTCCCAGTTGCCCTCCCCAGAGGCAACCTCTGTTAGCAGTTTCTTGATGCAGACACAAGACCCTGCAAGTGCGCTGCAAGGGCTAATACGTGTATTTAGCTCGACCATCTCAAGATGGGTTCCTGGACCGGCAGCATCAGACAGCCTCACCGGACAACTTGCTAGAAATGCACATTCGGAATCAGACAGTGAGGTCCAGAAACCAGCTGGCAGCCAGCTCTCCAGGCCATGCTGATGCCCGCTCAAGTTTGAGAACCGCCCTTTTCGGTATTGCCTTTGTTTGCAAGTGATAACCCACTATACACGCTGTCAGCGCCCTGCCTTTTCCACTTAGCAATTATATTGCCTTTGAGGATTAATACCGGCCAATCTGAGGCTGCTGCAAGGACCACATGCGGTGACGTGGGGATTCTGTAAGTGCCCAGATCCTGGAGTGGAGAACAGAAAGCAGGATGCCCCAGGAAAAAGTCCAGGGCAGAGAGAAGCAGCTAAGACGCTCCTGTGGTATGTACTTTCATGGTCACTAAGAAGGAGGTGGTTTTAGGATGGAAAAAGTCTAAACATTTTAATTTTTAACAGGCAAGCATCCCAAACCCACAGTACCATCTAGCTAGAGGGAGGAGGCAGAGGAGATAAAACAATGGGGACTGGCTGGTTCTTAATAGGATGTATCGCCACCCCGTGGTGTAGTCATCTTTTTACCTATCAGCCTTGCCAACCACGCTGGGAACATCTCTGGGGGGTCCCATCTGAGCCACCTTGTAGCCCCGGAACAGGGCCAGGTATACGGTAGGGACTGAACAGAGATCTGTTGGAGGATGGATGGGTGGATGAATGACTGATCAAGGTATAGCTATATTTCAGAGTCAAGCTAGATGCAAAGAAGAACCTACAGCCAAGAGTGATAGGTTACAGGGAGCTGCTTGAGGGCAGGGACGTGTCTCATTTGCTCTCATGGCCCCTGCCTAGCACACAGCCTGGGGAGTCACAGTCACGTGTTTGCTGACAAATCAAACGAGAGATGACTGGTCAGCTGTGAGCCATCTCACCTCTTCAAAGACCCCTCTTGGCATGACCATATGCTTCATTTGACAAACATTTATCGAACACCTACTACATGCCAACTTGTTCCTAGGATGCAGCAGCAGCGGACAAAGTCCCTGCTTTTGTGAGCTGTCAGCCGTGTGGGGCAGACAGACAATGCACATGTGAACAACCAAAGAAGCAAGGTCGTTTTTGCCAGTGAGAAACATTCAGAAGGGAATAGAACAGGTTTCCACAAGAGAGAGCCACAGAGGGGACCCATTTAGACAAAGTGGTCAGGGAAGTCCTTTCTGAGACCCAAAGGATGAGAACAAGTCAGCCAAGCCAAGAGCCCTAGGAAGAGCATGCCAGGCAGGGGCGACAGTGCGTGCAAAGGCCCTGAGGCGGAACAGGGCTGGCTTTGCTCATGCTCCCTTCTGGAAGGCAGGAATGGAATACTTACTCCTCTGTCTCCAGAGAGTTGACGCGGGCAACATAGTTGCTTGGGATGTAACCCTCTTTCCTGGTGGCCAGGGATCGAGCCTTCCACCACTCCCCAGACCTGAGGGACAGGAAGAAGTAAAGGGGTCATGGGGCATAAGGACCGTTCTTCAGTCTCCTTGGCCCCCTAGCCTTAGCCTAGGAACCCCCTGACCCTCAGGAAGCCAGTAGGGGAGAGGCAGGGCCACGACTGTCCTGGCCCCCAGCGCTGCCTCAAGATTAGGTAGGGATCTTTACAACAGTCCCTGCTGGGCATCTGAGGGTCTGGAATCAACCCTGTCCCTGAACCCACAGCCCAAGCCCTGGGCCCTTGGCCCCACTCCTCTTCCCTGGACTTGCAGCTTTGGCTTTACTAGCCATGCCCAAGGCGGGGCCCTGTGTCCACGGGAGACTCAAGTGGCTCAGCAGGGGCGAGAGCAGGAGGGAGTGGACTCAAGAGTCTGGCCAAGCACGACCATCCCCATGCTCGGGCCCCAGAACACCTTGGACACTACACACACCGATGGCGAGGGCTATGGGAGATTGGAGGTGGCGCACTCAGAGACCCAAGGATTTCTCAACACAGAGTCACCTCAGTATGGCCTGGCCCACAGGTGAGCGGGTAGCTTAGTCACCCCATGACGGCTTCCCTGGGAAAGGGCTTCCGCCTGTTCTTCCCGGCTTTGATGTGCACCATTAGTGAGCGCACAGTCCCCTTGACCGCAGCCATCACCCGACTGGCAGCAAAGCCTTCCTCCTCTACTACGATTGGGTTCTCGTTAATCATCTACACCCAGGATAAGACAGTCTACCGGGTTCTTTACTGAAGCACAAAGGAGGGTGTGATGGAGTGTTGGAGGCAGGTATGTCCTAGGGGCAGTGACGTGGGGACTCACTCCTCCAGGATCACCATCTGGTCCCCCTTCTGGAAGCTGAGGTCTTCATGGTGAATGGCGTCGTAATCATACAGGGCAACCACGACGATGTTGTCAGAGCCTGCTGGGAAGGAGACACGTGGGATGGTGTGGCTTTGTCCAAGCACACCCACAGCCCGGGGGGCCCCCATCCCAGGCCCTGGCACCCAGCTCTGCACCCACTGACACAGCCAGGGCGTAAGTGAGCATCCTTCCATGCCGGCTGTGATTCTAGAGTTGAAAGCTAGCAGTGTTTTGTTCACATTATTGAACGGTGGTGTAGAAACACAGTCGCCTGTGCAAAGCGCTTCATGGGCAATTTAGGGGATTTGCAAGGATGGTTTTGACTCTTTGGGATTTTTGCCTCCAGCTCTGACCGAGACCCCAACCTAACCCTATACATGATACATGACTCCACGGCACCTGCTTGTCACATACTCACCCTCCACAAACCCCGGTGGGTGGCCATTGTTGCTATTAGGCCCCTGTGGGGAAGAAATGGGAGAAGGGAATGAGTCTGATAGTGTGCGAGGAGCCACGGAAGGTCCGTGTTGAGAAGGACACTCAAGAGCATCTTACCCTAGCCCTGCGTGTCACGGGAGGTGGCCCAGAGAGGGTTGGGGACATCACACGGCACATTAGAGGCAGAGCCAGCAGATTTCTTGAGTTGTGGCCTCTGCCTTTGGTCTTGGACATACTCGGGTTGCTGCTTGGCCCTTCCCCTCAACATACGTGACGGGGTTGGCCCAGGTCAGTGTTTTCCAAGGTATGTTTGCAGAAATCGTGGGTCTGCCAGCATATCCCATCATGTATGTGAAACGATCTAAGTGTCCATCCAAAGGGGAACTGGCACCTAAACCATGGTGCTCTACGCAGATCTCACAAGAGGGAGAGGAGACTCAGTAATCGATACAACTTGGCCTCAGAGATACTTTGTTGAATGAGAAAAGCTAGTTCTGCACAATGATAAGCGCAATACATCGATATAAAGTACACACACACACACACATCCTAATTGTTTTCTGTGGACACACACTAGATGCGTGTGAGTGTAGATTCACGAGCAAGGTTTGCCGGGGTCCACGGCACACTGACAACAGGGAAACCTCTGGGGGGTGCGAGACTTCTCGGGAGGGAAGCATTGGCCAGTAGACATTGCAGCTTTACCTATAATTTGTGATGTTTTATTTTTAAGAAAAACATATCTGTGTGTCACATTTGTAAGTAAACATTAACGTGAAGAAACAAGTTTAGGAAATGCTGAGGAGTCCATCGTATTTTGGGAGATTCACAAAGCCCATTACAGAGGTTCACAAAGGCTCTGAGGAGTCCTGCAGGGAAGGAGCCTGTTTCACCTAGTGTTTCTTAAACTGACTCAGCCTGGGAACCCTTTCTCTGAGCAACACTTTACCGAATGAATTAAAGCCCGGCAGGAGAACAACGAACAGCTGATACCTGCATCTGTCACATCTGATGTTCAAAAAGGACAACCAGAAACTGGTGGGAGAAACCCTCTGCTTTCTGCTGGGGACAAGCCAGAGGACCTCAGAGAACCTGAGAACCCGGAGCCCTCGCCGAGAGGGCCCAGGGCCACACAGGTTAGGAGAGGAGCAGACTTGGGAGTGACTTAGGGTTTACAGCCTGTGGTCAGCTTAGGGGGTCACCAGTGCGAGACGTGTGTAATTTCAGGCTGCATTAATAGAGGTTGAGTGGCAGAGGGAGGGAGGTGACTGTTCCATTAGTCTCTCATTTCCAGAATCAGTCCTGTTCTAGTCATCATGCTTAGAGAAGGGCAAGAAGGAGGGAGAGAGGCCAGGCACCCATGTCCTGTGAAAGATGACTTGGAAGGGGTGGACGGGTTGGGATGAGACCTTTGCCTTCAATCTCTATGCTGTCATGGGGCAGAGGGAGTGGGTGTGTTTGGGGTCAAGGAGTAAGGGTTATGGGGCAATAGGCCTTCCTTCAACACAGGGAAGGACTTTCTAGGGAAAGGAGTGCACCCCCACCTTGGGAGGCATCCGGCAGGGGCTGTGCCCCCCAGACAACCTCAGATGGGGGATGGGCTAAACGGCCACAGAGAAGAGGGACCTGCAGGTTTGGGGTTAGAAAGACCTGACTTCACTGCTTTCCAGCTCTGTGACCCCCGGGAGCCATTTCACCTCTGAGAGCCTTAGTCACCCTGTAAAGCCCTGTAACTCCTGCCTCACAGCCTGTGATGAGGATTAATGATATGGAAACCCCTCACTCCAGTGCTTGGACCACAGGAGCTGTTCAAAGAACAGTAATGACGGTGGCTCACGCCTGTCATCCAGCACTTTGGGAGGCCGAGGTGAGAGGACTGCTTGAGCCTGGGAGTTCAAGACCAGCCTGAGCAACATAGCAAGACTCCATCTCTACAAAAAAACCAAACAAATTCAGCTGGGTATGGTGGCACACGCCTGTAGTCCCCGCTACTCAGGAGGATGAGATGGGAGAAATGAGGCAAGGAATTCAAGGTTACAGTGAGCTATGATTGTACCACTGCATGCCAGCTCTGGGTGACAGAGCAAGACACTGTCTTAAATAAATACATTTTAAAAATCTTAAAAAACACACAGGCAGTGCGTCTCTGCTGGAACATGAGCCCGCACAAGAAGCGGGCCCGCTTGGCCCCCTCGTCCTGTTCCCCAAGTGCCCACCCCGGACAGGACTTCCCCACACCCCTGTTAACCTCCACAGTGCTGACCACTCTCTGGCACATACACATTTTGTGTACCTGAAACATACACACACATGCACACACACACACAGGATGGTAACGATGATTACAACTGTTACTGCTGCTATTAGTACTGCCGCCACCGTCACTGTGCTAGTACTGTTATTGTTACCACCACTATTACTACCATGACGGTTACTGCTCTCATGCCTAGCACCCCACAGCTACCATTACTAGTGCAGCCAAGACGAACGCTGCCGCCATTGCCATCACTACTGCTGTCCCCATGCCATTGTCCCTGTCAGTAGTATCTGGCTTCTGCCTCTGTTACGCTTGCTGCTCCCGCTGGTACTTTGGGACCTGCACTGCCCAGAGTTTGCGCTCCTGACTCCACCCCTTACTAACCACAGGGCCTTAGGCAAGTTATTTAATCTCCATACCTCATCTGTACAATGGGTATAATACAAATTGTTATCTACAATAGGATTATTGTGAGGATTAGGGGGTTAATCACAAAGCGCTCAGGAGAGTGCTTGGTTCATAATAAGCTCTATGTAAGCGTAACAGAAGTTAGTAAAGACTCTGCTAGTGTTACCACTTCTCTTAGTTACTGTTCTTGCTATTGTTCCTGCTGCTAGTACGGCTGTTATACTCCCACCGTTACTCTTATTACTATTATTACTACAGATGTTCTTGTATTTTTGCGATGACGCTGATGCTACCATTACTGTCGCTGTTACTCATCTGATCCCTTGTTGCTCTCTGCTGCTTCTTACTTCTGCTGCCGCCCTGGCCCAGGCCTGCAATGCTCACTCGGACCTGGTTGGAGGGCCCAGGCTGACGGGCCAAGGCATGGACTGCAGAAGAAGGACAAGTGACTTCCTTGTCCTGGACGCATCCTGGATCTGTGTCCTGGAGAGTCAGGGCACTGCTGTTGGCCCGTCAGCTCCATTTCACCCCAGACCACCCTGCCCAGCCTCGGGAACACAGGAGACTGTCAGGGCAACGTTGGAGCAGCCTTGGCCAGCACCCCCAGGATTCTGGGCTCCTCCCCTACTCACCAGCTTGGCCATAGATGTGGGGTCCGGCATGTCCCCAGGGCTGTGTGTGTTGGTGCTGGGCTCAGCTTTCGAGATCTTGCCCCCATCCCGGAGGAACCTGGACTTCACGCACCCCATCCTGCAGCAGACAGAGGGAGGGGAGCCCGGTTGCCAGAGCCCCCCGCAGGGGAGGCCTCCAATGCTGGCATTCTTGCCTCTTGCCCCTGGGCTGGCTCCCACTGGCCTTCCCTGTCTTAATCCCCCTGCCAGCCCCACTCCCCTCCCAACCCTTCCCAACAGAGCCCACTCTGCCCTGGCCACCTCTGGGCTTCCCCAAGTCTGCATCTGTCATGCTCTGGGGGCCCAGAGCTGACAAGTTGTCATTTTTGTCATTGTCGCGGGTACCAAGGACCAGTGTGGTGGGGAGTTTATTCAGAGGGTAAGTCATGAGGACAATGAGATGTAACAGGTAGGGCCGTGGAGCAGAGTGGGCAGTGGGTGGAGGGCACTGCCAGCGGCCGAGTCAGACAGCCAGAGCTGCTCCTTGGACCCGCCACCCCACCAGCACCCCCTGGCCTCTTTCCCACCGCACCCCAGTCTCACTTCCTCCTCAGCCGAATGGGGATAAGAAAACCTGCTGGTGAGGGTGGGAAGGATGAGCGAGCATGTGGGCGGGCAGACACTCAGCACAGTGCCAGGCGCAGAGCAAACGGCACAGAAAACGATACAACTGTTATATAACAAACTGCCATTTTATAGGAAACAACAAAGATGAGGTCATGTAACGTGGCTCAAACAACCGAGCTAAATAGCAGTCAAGGCACCGTATTCCTGGAATCATCACTTACTCAGCAAACATTTACTAAGCACTTTTTTTTTTAAGACAGAATCTCGTTCTGTCACCTGGGCTAGAGTGCCGTGGCATCAGCCTAGCTCACAGCAACCTCAAACTCCCAGACTCAAGCGATTCTCTCCCAAGTAGCTGGGACTACTGGCTATTTTTTTCTATATATTTTTAGTAGTTCTGCTAATTTTTCTATTTTTAGTAGAAACAGGGTCTTGCTCTTGCTCAGGCTGGTCTCGAACTCCTGACCTCAAGCAGTCCTCCTGCCTTGGCCTCCCAGAGTGCTAGCATTACAGGCGTGAGCCACTGTGCCCCGCTGCTGAGCACTTTTCTAAACTGTGATCAAGACAAGCAAGTTCATGGCCTTCTGGAGCTCAGCTGGAGAGGAATGGCAGAACAGAGAACAAACAGGTAAACAACTAACTAACACAACGACGAATTTAGTTAGTGAAAAGTGTGGGGACAATAAAAGAGGGTGTTATGGAGGCACAATGCAGGACCCCTTGAGATAGGGTGGTTGGGGACGACCTCTCTGAGGAGGTGATACTGGACCTGGGGTCTGAATGACACAAAGGAGCCAGTCATGTGACATTCTGAGGGACCAGTGTTCCAGGCAGAGGGAACAGCAGGTGCAAAGACCTGGAGGCTGGAACGTGCTTGGAGAGAAGACGGCACAGAAGGCAGGCCAGTATGGCTGGAGCTCATGGGCAGGGGTGGGGGGTCATGTGATGAGGCCACGACATCTTGTAGGGCCAGTGAGGAATTCAGATTTTATTTAAGGATGATGGAAAACCATGGAAAGTTTTTGGTAGGAGAATGATGGGATTCAAGTTGTACTTTAAATAATCCCATCAGTTGCTGGGTGAAGTATGGACTGTAGACAGCGGGTCAGGGAACCCATGAGGAGTCTGCTACAGGTGTCCTGGCAGGAGCTGATGGTGGCCTGGCCCGGGGGGGTGGCTGTAGAGGAGGTAAGACGTGGATGGATTTGGGGCTGGGTATGGTGGCTCACGCCTATAATCCCAGCACTCATTCTGGAAGGCCGAGGCCGTAGGATTGCTTGAGGCCAGGAGTTCGAGACCAGCTTGAGCAAGAGTGAGACCCCGCCTCTCCAAAAAATAGAAAAATTAGCCGGGCATGGTGGCGCATGCCTGTAGTCTCAGCTATACAGGAAGCTGTGGCAGGAGGATCGTTTGAGCCCAGGAGTTTGAGGTTGCTGTGAGCTATGATGATGCCACTGCACTCTAGCCTGGGCAACAGAGCAAGACCACTTCGCAAAAAAAAAAAAAGAAGTGGACAGATTTGGGGGACTTTTTAGAGGTAGAGTTCACGGACTTTGGGCCAGGCGCAGTGGCTCACGCCTGTATGCCAGTAATCCTAGCATTCTGGGAGGCCACGGCGAGAGGATTGCTTGAGGTCAGGAGCAAGAGTGAGACCCTGTCTCTACTAAAAATAGAAAATTTAGCTGGGTGTGGTGGCACATGCCTATAGTCCCAGGTACTTGGGAGAGAATCGCTTAAGCCCAGGAGTTTGAGGTTGCTGTGAGTTAGGCTGATGCCACGGCACTCTAGCCAGGGTGACAGAGTGAGACTCTGTCTCAAAAAAAAAAAGTGTTTACAGACTTTGCTCCTGTATTAATTTAATTTAAAGATGCTTAAAGAAAACAGGTTTACTTGAGTAGAGTCAAAACTTAATTGTAAAAATGTGGGAATATCAGGTCCTATAGCCTTTTTCTAAAGAAAAAAAAATTTGTATAAAAAGTTAATAGAAAGAAAAATTGTAAAAGTGGCAGAGATGTTTCTTCTCTCAAAATGTGCGCATGTGCTTGCTGAGGCGGCAGGCAGTGACAGCCACATAAGGAAGTGATTGCTTCCTCGTCTCTGCACAATTGCTGTGTTCTTCTAAGGCAGCCAGAACCCAGTTATATTCATCTTGTTAAAATAAACACATGTTTGTGGTTTAAGAAAAAAAAAGCCCCAAATTCCTAGGCTTAGGGCAGTTACTTTTTAAAAAAAGGAAAAAAGATTCCTTTTATTTGCAGAGATTTGTCTGTCCTGGTGGGAATTGGGAAAGATTTATCACCTCAAGACTTGGGCGGTTTTGCTTCATTTGCCTTTTGTGAGTAAAGAAAGGAAGGGACACGTTCAGACTCTGGGAGTGCTGCGTCATTAATTTGAAAAATTATCACAATTAATCACTGTTTTATAATGTACTTGTGCACATTTAAAACTGAAGCCAACATCTTTCTCTGATTTGTGATAAGTATGTATTACAGGTCTGGGAAACTAAACAGCAACTTCTCGGTTCTGTACGACAAAAAAATGATATCACTTGCATACCTTTTGCTCAACATACGGATGTTGAGAGCACTGCTGTGTGAGGTAGGGCATCTCCCTCCACCTCTCTGAGCAGCCGCTAATCTGCAGCTATGAGCATCATGTTCTTGATCCCATACATATTGAGCATCTATTAAGCATCATTTATGCCTTTAATTTACATATTCATGAAATCTAATTTGCATATCCATGAGAGACAAGTCTCTGAAGGCCTTGTGGTCCAAGGCCACCTCTTAGAAAGGATGGTGGGGGTTCTATCTCCAGGGTAATGATGCGCAAGAGTGAGCCAATGGTTGTAAAAGTGCCCAGCACACAGGAAGCACTGCAGAAACAACCACAACCATTTCTGTTTACCAGCAAACTTCCCACTACCCTGGAGCCGCAGGCCAGCACAGTTTCCAAGCAATGCCTTTGGCCCACAGGCTTAGAGATACTGCCACACTGGAGAAGGTAACTTTTTAAAATAGGGAATTCTCATTCCTTCCATTTTTATACAATAAAGTGTGATTTTTAAAAGTGATATACAGGCTGGGCACGGTGGCTCACGCCTGTAATCCTAGCACTCTGGGAGGCCGAGGTGGGTGGATCGCTCAAGGTCAGGAGTTCAAAACCAGCCTGAGCAAGAGTGAGACCTCGTCTCTACTATAAATAGAAAGAAATTAATTGGCCAACTAAAAATATATAGAAAAAATTAGCTGGGCATGGTGGCACATGCCTGTAGTCCCAGGTACTCGGGAGGCTGAGGTAGGAGGATCGCTTGAGCCCAGGAGTTTGAGGTTGCTGTGAGCTAGGCTGACATCACGGCACTGTAGTCCAGGTGACAGAGTGAGACTCTGTCTCAAGAAAATAAAAAATAAAAAAAGTGATATACCGGCCAGAGTCAAATTTGTGTAAAATAGGACTGTCCCCCTAAATCGAGAGAATCATGTGCACTCCCTGGTGTGGAGTGGGCATCAGAAATGTCCATTCTCATGTTCACTAGACCCAGAAATGTCATGTAAGCCACATGAATAATTTAAAGTTTTCTACAGCTGTGTTTTTAAAAGTAAAAACAAGTGAATTAATTTTAAAATGTATTTGTTTTACCTAATAAGTCCAAATGATTAACATGTAATAAATATAAAAATTATTAGTGAGATATTTTACATTCTTTTTTTGGTACTAAAAAGGGCCCCGAGAGGGGAATAGGAAGTTATTGGTCAATAGGCGGAGAGTTTCAGATGAAAAGAGTTATGGAGATTGACGATGGGGATGGTTGCACAGCATTATAAATATTTAATACTGCTGAACTGTACATTTAACAAATGTTTAAGATGGTAAAATTTATGTGTATTTTACCACAATAAAAAAAAGAAAGAAAGAAAGAGAAGCTATTCAAGAGTAGCAAATATAGTAGGGGACATGCAAAGATTGCTAAGATACTGGGTGAAAAAAAGCAACCGCAAAATATATACAATACTAAACCACTCTTGTAAATGAATATATGTGCGTATGTGTGTGTTAGTATGTTCATAGAAAAAGCAACCTGTTTATAACAACTGAGCAGCAGGATAATGAGTTGAACTTTAAAGAGTAGGGAGGATTTCAATAGATAAAGATTTGGAGAAAGTCAAGAATGTTCCTAAGAAGAACTGACCTCCAAAAAGGATTGGAGCGGGCTTACGATATTAAATCATATGTGGAGCACTTCAAGACTCAAAAAGTGTAACTCGCCACAATTTAGGAGAGAAAGATTATGAACCACAGCTTAGGGTAGGACTGCTACTGCCACTGAGTACTAGATTTATCGCTGAGCTTCCTAGTAGCCAAGTTAAAAATGGAAACTTGTACAACGTCACCATAAGGTCCCAGGAAGTACAGCAATTTGTCGACAGAAAAAAATATTTTTTGAGCACTAAAGTCAAAACAGAATTTATGTGGCTTCTCATTAAAAGGTCACTGAAGAGCACAATGGATGATTTCTCCAACTGTGATTTGGCAGCAGTCTATGGTATGTTAACAAGTGGTTCCCAAACAGATGACACTGATGTTATCCAGTGAATTTGGGGCCCATAGAATGGGTTTAAGATGGGGAGAGGATGACAGAAGAGGTTTACCTAGCCTGGGGCCTCTCTGCAGAGGACCTTGTTACAGAGTGGCTTAACATGAGTTTATTTTTAAAATTTTAATTTATTTTTTCCCTTGTTATTTGTACTCATTTATGGGGTACATGTGCAATTTTGTCACATGCATAGATTGTGTAGTGGGCAAGTCAGGACTTTGAAGGTATCCATCACCTGAATAACATACATTTGAAGTGAGCTTAGAAATGCAGTAGGGTGCCTGGCTGCTCAGTGTGGCCGGCATGCAACCTGGCAGCATCAGCCTCACTCAGGAGCTGTTAGGAAAGCAGAATCTCAAGCCCCACTTCCCAAATCAGAACGTGCATTTTCACAAGGTTCCCAGGCGATTTATGTGCACAGTCTAGTTGAGAAGCCCTGGCTTAGAGAACCCCTTTTGCTCTTGCATCCTCAGTGTCCATCCCTCTTCTGACAACAGCACCTGGATTTTCCTCTGGGGAACCAGCCTTCTTCCACTCAGTGCATGGGCTTTGGTGGGGCTAACCCTGCCCTTGCCTTCAGGGATTGGCAATTTGATACAGGCCTGGCCAATCAGAGAATCCCATGTCCCCCGGCTGCAGTGATTGGTTCAGCTATAGGCATGCATGTGATCCTCCCTGAGGCAATCAGATACTGCCCTGAGATTTTGCTGGAAAAATAAGGAAAAAGGCATTCTCTTTCTGTAAGTGTTGTTGGGATGTAGGAACCTGGAGCTCTTGGGAGCCAACTCGACATCAGGAATGGAAAGGCTGCTTTAGGGTAAAGCAGAGGACAACAGAGCTGAGGGATGGAGATACTGATTCCTGGTGAGCAACTAGATCCAGCTGTGTCTGAAGCCTGTAAACCTCAGGAATTCTCCAGTTCACGAGCAAATAAATTGTAAATTTCATCTAAGCCAATTTGAGTTGGCTTTCTGCCACTTGCACCCAAAGAGTCTTCACTGACTCTTGCATATTCCTGGGCTACACTCTGGTTCAAATGAATCAGAGTCTCTGGGAGCGAAAGCCTGGAATCTGCATTTCCAACAATTCTGCAGGAAATTCTTACACACACTAAAACTGAGACCCACCAATGTAGTGAAATGAAGGCTGATCTTGGCAGTCAGAGTACTTGGGTTTGGATGGCAGTTCTGCTACCCACCGGCTATGTGACCTTAAGCAAGTCACTTCCCCTCTCTGAGCCTCACTTTCTTTCCTGTTAAATAGGGGGCCCCTGCCTCTCAGGCTTGGCTTACGTCCCATGTAACTAGGGATGTGAAAGACTTTTGAAAACTCTGCATACACATATCTTGTCCGATGTGCTTCAAAACTAGGCTCTGGGAGCAGAAGTAGCCCGCCTGGCCTCACACTCAGAACTGCTGACTCCTGGCAAAGATGCTTCCTCAGGGCACTGCTGACCCCGGGAACCTGAAACCTGCTCCACCTCCTCAGCTTTTGCCAGGCGCTGCACGGGAGGGAAACAGTAAGGCTCAGCTTGCGTGCCCAGGTTGCTTCCCACGGTCACCACGCTGGCTGCGAAGCCTCCTGTCCTCCTGTGCTCTCAGAGTCAAGCCCAAGCCCAGAACCTGCCTGAGCAACCATGGAGTGGGCCAGAGATGGTTTTTGGAAGCTTCCATGCTCAAGCAGAGGCCTGCAAGGGCTGTGGGTGTGAAGCCCTAGATTCTGGTCCCGTCTCTGCCACAAGTTCACTGTGTGACCTTAGGCAAGTCTCAACTTCTCTCTAAGCCTCAGTTTCTCCAAATGTGAAGTGAGAAGTTGTCTGAAAGGGACAGCTATAGTTCCTTCCTGCAGAGAAGCTGCTCCCCCTTCTAACAACAGTTCCCCAATTTTCCTTTGGGCATCACCCCTCCCCAAGTATCAATTCATGGATTGAAGTAGAGCTGACTCCAACCTCCGGTTGGAGAGGTGGGTCTGTGAACAAATCTGACCATCCGGAGTTGCAATGCTAGAGGCAGAGGTGCGCATGTGACTCAATTTTGGCTAATGACAGCAAAGGCTTTCAGCAGCAAGGCAAAGACAAGAAATAGAGAAATACAGATTCCCAAGCTTGGATTCAGCCTTGCCTGAAGCTGATATCTCATGAACTTTCCGATGACTTCCCTCCTCTGCTTGAGCCAGTTTCAGTGGGATTTCTTCCCCCTTAAACATCAAAAAGTTCTGCCCAGTGCAGAGGAAATTCTTACAAGGGATTGTAATTCACACTCAAGTGTAAATGGCTAATGGCAAAGACTTCCCTGATACCAGGTTTTGATAGAAGAGAAGTTAAGATGGTAACTAGACCCATTAGAGCAGTTGAGGGTGGGTAGAATACGGACCTCATTAAGCTGATGGCACTGAAACCATGTCTTAAAAGTGTCTGGTATATAATAGGCCCTCCCTGTACATTTGTGGAATGAATGTATTGTGTTCTACTCTCTACCATACTTGGCTGAAGTCAGCAGACCAGAATTATGAATCGATTTTCCAGATAGGGAAATGGAGGCCCATGGGAGAGAGGGTCCTCCAGGTGGTCAGCGGGTAGAACTAGCATCCAGCTCTCCTGCCTCTCATCATCCACTGGGGTCAGCCCCAGAGGCTGTAGGCAATGCAGGGGAAGGGGGCGGGGAATGAGGAACCCAGCAGAAAGCTCAGGAAGGCAGACCGCCAGAGGCCCAGGGCTCAAGACTGTTCAGTTAGAGGAACTTTCCCTTCTCAGAACAGCTCAGCCATGGGGGCGGGGAAAAAGTCTTCCCTCAACAGGGGCCAATTCTCTGAGCGGTTTCTTGGGGTGCGAAGCCCCCCAGCTCCCTCTCCTTAGGTTCCTTGGCTGTCTCCTGAATGAACCAACCCTATCCCCAGTGGCTGTTGTCTCTAACAGACATTTGGGAGTCAGCCCTGACTCCTCATCTCTTCCCTTTTCTGAGTCTTGGCTTCTCTCTCGCAAAGCTCAAAACTTTGATTTTGCAAACAGGAAAGGACGTGGGAGATCAACGCCCTCCTTGCCCAGGTGGGGTAACAGCCCCAGACGGGGCGAGCGCTGTGCCCTGTCTCACACAACCGCGAGCGACAGGACAGCACACTGGAGAACTCAGCACCATCGGTCATTTGCCTGCTCGGCCAGAGGGCTGGCTCCGAGAGGCACGTGTCCCAGCAACTTGTTCAAACTATTAAACTCTTTACATGTTCGATGTTACCCATGGGTCACTTGGTCCACTTCAGAATTCCAGGGCAACTGTGAATCTCCTTGGAATAATTTTATCTCTAAGGTAGGCAGCAGGCGGGGCAATTCAGAAAAATCGGGCAATTTGGATGAGATCTGAAGTCAGATGGAGCTGGGTTTGAATCCCAACTCTGCCTCTTACAAATAAGTGAGCTTTTCAAAATGTAAGGCAGGTCACATCCCTCTCCTGCTCCAAACCTCCCAGGGCTCCTGTCTCACTTGGAGTGAAAGTTTAAGTCCCCTCCATGGTGGGTAGGACCTCCATGATCTGCTCCCCTCAACCTCACAGACCTGCCTCCTTCCAGCTCTGCCTTGATCATTCTGCTTTAGCCACGCCACCCTGCTTCAGCTCCCCAACCATGCTTCCACCCCAGGCCACCGCATGGGCTGCTTTCTGTGATGTATTTCACCCAGAAAGCCTCCTGCACTTTGTCTAGTCTCTTTGAAGATCGCACCTTGTCACCCTGGCTAAGACAGGAACCCCTAGCCCCAACTCACATCCCTTTCTAGCCTGTTCACAGCTATATTCTTTATGGCCCGAACCACCACCTCTTAACGTGGCGGCCATGAGGATGCACCTCTCAGCTCCCCAACTGCAGAGAGTGTAACTGACCAATGTGCTTCCGAGTCCATCACTGTTCTCATGGGCTGCTCCCAGCCAACGACTGAGCATGGTGGGGAGACTGAGGCAGGCTCACATCTGGGGGACCTCTAACAACACACTTTGGCTGAGGGCTCCCCGACAGCCTTGCCAAACTTCCCTTAGAATTGCATTGCAGTCCAAGACACATCCGCATGTCCTTCCGTCTTTCTCTCCTCCCTTTTCTTTTTCATTAGGGGTCAGACGTGCCTTTCCTAGCCTCTCCTGGTTTCTCCTCATTTTCTCTCGTGGGCATTTCCTCTAATAAATTTCTTGCACATTTAATGCTCTGAGAATCTGCTTCTCAAAGGACCTGAACTAACACACCTGTCGTATTTCCTATTGATTTATCATGTGTCTGCCTACAACAATGCACAACATTGGAAGGTAAGGGCTTTATTTTGCTCACTGCTTCATCCCCAGTGTGTAAAACTAGAACACAGTATATGCTCAATACATTCTTGTTGAATAATTAAATGAAGTCCCCTTTAGCTTCCTGGATGCCCCAGAGTTCCCATCTAAACCGCAGCTATGAATATGTGCTTAAACTGAGAAGGATCATCCACGTTTGCTCACTCACGCTCAGAGAGAAGCAAAGTCTTTCCCTGGCTGGAGCTGAGTGGAGGTTGCCGCCTTCAGACAGGACACAGTTCACTGCACAGGTAACTTTTCACTCTAACCTGCTATGATTCGCCGAAGTCAGCTCTCCTCAGAAATGTCCTCCACAAATGGAAGCCTCAAAGCCACAGTAACACATGCTCTGACCTTTTTACAGTTTTTTTAAATAGTTGGCAAAGCTCCAGGCCTCAGTTTCTTTTATTTTTTTAAATTTCTTTTTCTTTTTTTCTTTCTTTCTTTTTTTGAGACAGAGTTTCACTCTGTTGCCCAGCTAGAGCACAGTGGCATCATCACAGCTCACTGCAACCTCAAACTCCTGGGCTCAAGTCATCCTCCCACCTCAGCCTCCTAGGAGTGCTAGGATTACAGGCATGAGCCACCTCACCTGGCCAGTTTCTTTCATTTTTTGAAGGGGTTTGTGTTTTCTTTTTTAAATTACCTTTCATCACCTAGTAAAACATTCGTGCATCTTTCTTATTAAAAATTAAAACATTACAGATAAATCTAAGGGACACTCGGATTACTCGTTTTATAAGCCCCCTGTGGCCAGCTCTCCCCTCTGCCATCGCATTGCCTCTGCCTCTGCATTTTCATCATGCATGTATATTGAAGCAGATGCTGCTGGTGGCCCCCCCACACACACCATTCTGCTCTTTGCTGATTCGGAACAGTCTGGCTAGACTTTCAACTGCTAGCACCTGCATCTCTGAGGCTACTGGTGCCTGCTCTGCCCATGAGCTTGGCAAGGTGAAAGTGCTAGAAAATTATGATGCCCAGGAACAGCCTTCAACCAGTGACTGACAAGATCAGGTGGACAAGTATCCTAGTCCCCCGCCTCCTGAGCATGTTCTAGACTGCCTCCCAGCGCTTCCCAGTGGGACCGAACTCCAGGTGCCCACAGTGGAAACTGACTTGATAGCACACATTTATTGGCTGCCTTCTCTTCTCCGTATCACTTCCCCACTCCTCTCCGAGGGTTTCTGGAATCAGCTCTCAAACTATATGCATTTGAAACCTTGTCTAGAGCCTCCCTATAAGGAAACTCAAACTAAGACATATATACCCATAGGAATTATGAAATATAGTTTGCACACACGTGTGTGTGTGTGCATGTGTCTGTTTTAACATAAAAGGGATTGTGCTGCAGGAATCCTGAGGTAGTATCCCTTTTAGTCCCACTTTTCAGATGGAGAAACTGAGACTCAGAGAGTGAAAGGATTTGCCCAGTGCATTCCAACTTGTATGCAGCGGAGCTGGCACTCAGCCTCAAGTTTGTCTCCCGTGCTGTGTCTACCGTTCGTTGCTCCAGCAGAGATGAGGGTGGAACTCCTATTGTCTCAGCTGCACCTGTATCTCCTGGGCCAAAGGACTTCGGGGTGATGCTGGAAATCAAGCAGGTGCCTTTAGGGGAGGATTGGGAGAGCAAGTCCCGGTGCGACACCATCAAGAGGATGCAGCATCATGCAGTGGGTGCAGCGTGTGTGGTCACGGCCACTGCCCAAGAACACAGCACATTTTACTTTCAAGCAAGGGTTTCTCTTGCATCATTACCCATGCCTCTAAAGGACACTCAAACTCTCAGTCCTGGGGTGGAGAAAATTGAAGAAATGGGGCGGAGACTAAAGTGCTGTGGGGATTGGTTTAGTGGGGAACCTGCAGCCTTACGGCCACTTGTGGCCTTCTAGATCCTTAAGTGCAGCCTTTTGACCGAATCCAAATTTTACAGAACAAATTCTTTTATTAAAAGAGGTGCAGCAGAGAAAGATATAGCTTTTCTTGCATCCTTTGGTGCTTACAAAAGAACAATCTCGAACTCAGAAGGCTGCAGGTTCCCCATCCCTGGAAAACAGAGGCTGTGACAGATTATACCGCTAACTTGCTGTGTGACTTTGGGAAAGTTACTTGCCCTCTCTATGCTTCACATTCCTTTTCTATAAAAAAAGAAACCTTGTCATGACTGAAGGGTGGGGCTTGAAAACTCAAATGGCTACAGGAGCCTGGAGGGTGCTGGGCATGAAGGAAGCGGCCAGGCAAGGGCATCGCACAGTGGGCAGCTCCGTGCAGTACCCAGAGCAGTCCCTGCCCAGCAACAGCAAGGCTGCCCGGGAGAACAGGACAGAGCAGGAGCGACACCGGTTCTAGTCCCAGAGCTACCAATTCTTGCAGCTTTTCGAAAGACAAATCCAGACTACATGAGCTCTCTTAACTTTAAATGTTAGCAACTCATGTAAAAGAATCACCGTTGGCTGGGCGCGGTGGCTCACGCCTGTAATCCTAGCACTCGGGGAGGCCGAGGTGGGTGGATTGCTCAAGGTCAGGAGTTTGAAACCAGCCTGAGCAAGAGCAAGACCGCATCTCTACTAAAAATACAAAGAAATTAATTGGCCAACTAAACATATACATAGAAAAAATTAGCTGGGCATGGTGGCACATGCCTGTAGTCCCAGCTACTCAGGAGGCTGAGGCAGAAGGATCGCTTGAGCCCAGGAGTGTGAGGTTGCTGTGAGCTAGGCTGACGCCACGGCACTCTAGCCGGGGCAACAGAGTTAGACTCTGACTCAAAAAAAAAAAAAAAGAATCACTGTGCATGTGTGCGTGTGTGTCTGTGTATCTCAGGCAAGGGAGGGGAGATATTCCATGTTGGTTACATTTGTTCATTCAATGTTTTTTTGAGGCCCTGCCGGGTGCCAGGTGTTAGAAGATACAGTGGTTTACAAAACAGACATGTTCATACCCTTAAGGAATTTACTTTCTAGAAGAGTTTAAAGTCCAAGCCCTGGCTGGTCCCCTGAATGCAGACACCCTCAGCCTTGGCCCCTGGTGTAAAAGCCCCCAGAGGGCAGCCTGGTTTGGATGAGATTAAGATTCATGCTTCCCTCATCCACGAGGATGGTATAATAAAATAAGAATAATACGGAGCATAGCAGGTATTGGTGAGGAAGTGAAACAAATGGGAACCTTTGTACATTACTGGTGGGAATGTAAAATGGTGGGAAACAGCTTAGTGATTCCTCAAAAAGTTAAATATAGAATTATTATATGACACAGCAATTCCACTCCTAGGTATATACCCAAGGGAATTGAAAACAGGTACTCAAACAAATGCATGTATGTACATGCATATTCATAGCTGCATTATCACAATAGCCAAAAGGTGGTGACAACCTAAATTTCCATTTACAGATGACTGGGTAAAGAAATTGTGATATATACATACAAAGGAATATTATTTAGCCACAAAAGGAATGAAGTACTAATACATGACACCATGTGGGTAAATCTTGAAAACATTACGCTAATTAAAAGAAGCCAGACACAAAAGGTCACATACTATATTGTATGATTCCATTTATATGAAATATCCAGAATAAATTAATTCGTAGAGACAAAAAGCAGATTGGTGGCTGCCGGGACTGGGGGGATGGGCGAATGGGAGTAACTGCTTAATGGGTACAAGGTGTCCTTTGGGGGTGATGAAAAACCTTTAGGAACTACATAGAGGTGGTGGTTGTACAACACTGTGAAGGCACTAAATGCCACTGAATTGTTTACTTTAAAGTGGTTAATTTTATAAAGTTATGAATTTCACTGCAATTAAAAATATTTTTGAAAACTACAAACTACACAAGAGTGCTATGCTAGAAAGGTTAAACAGATCCAAACAATGAAATGTTATGCAGCCATTAATAGTCTGGAAAAATGCTCACAATGTAATGCTAAGCAAATGGGTAAGATAAAAATCATATATGCAGCATTATACTAATTATGTTAATTTAAGAGTACATAGAAAAGACTACGTAAAACTATATTAAAATGTTTGCTATCCCCCTGCACACAAAAGAATTCCTGCTTTCATTTTTTGAGTATCCACTAACTCCCAGGCACAGTGAGCAAGGCCAGGGCAGCTCTGCAGCAGAGAACATGAGGGCTGGGAGAAGGGCCCTGGGTCTAAAGAGAGCTGGGCGGTCAGCAGGGCCATATTCTTTTCTCTTCTCCACCCCAGACACCCTCGGTGACCCTTCCAGGCTTCAATACTCCCCTCACACAAAGAAGACGGTGACAGGTGCCCCCTCTGAAGAACCATCCAGCCTCTTGGTGTCCTCAAGAAACACCTGCACAAGGGCTCAAGGCTAAACATCCAGAATGGCCCTGGAAATATTGTTTATTGTAGTGAACACCTAGGAACAACCTGCATGTCCATCAACAGGGGAATGAGAAATAATGTGGGCTTCACCTGCTGAGATACTTCACAGCTAGGAGGAATGAATGAATGGGACCTCTATTTCTCATCCTGGATTGACTTTGTCACCTTAATAATAAGAAATAGCAGGGAAAGGAAATTGCAGGAGGCTCACATAGATAGCATGCATGTGGATCTTTAAAACACAGAAAACAATTCTATGTACTGTTCAAACACATACATTTATACACATACACAAACATTTATAAAGACCCAGACTGGAAGGCCTGTAATTCATGACTGGTTGCCCCTAGAGAGGGAGAGAAACAGAACTGAGAGAGGATACAAGGTGGGGAGGCTTCGATTTTAATCTATCGCTTTTAGTACATTTATTTTTAAAAAAGCTGAAGCCAACATAACAAAATGCTAAGATTTATTAATTCTGGGTGCGGGGTGGGGTGGATTCCTGGGATACTTAGTATATCACTCTCTTCACTTTTCTGTGTTTTAATTTCCTCCCCCACCAACCAAAAACAGGAGAGTGAAGAGAAAAGCATGGGTAGGGTAAATGGTATCTGCTGAGACCTTGCTCTGTGCCAGGCATAGGTTACACCAGAGCTTCTCAAAGTGTGGATCCGACGGGACCAGCAGCACCAAGCACGGACGGGGAATGCACATTCTCAGGGCCCTGCACCAGACCTGCTGAGTCAGAAACTCTGGGGCTGTGGCCCAGCAATCTGGGTTTTATCAAGCTCTCCGGGGAATGCCGATGTACACTAATGTCCGAGAACCCTGGGCTGTATGTAGCAGTCAGGGCAATAGTCAGCATGTGTTAAGCATGTGTATCCGTCTGTGCTTGGGAGCTTTCCTCAATTTAATCTTCAAAACAACCCCGTGAACATGTATTATTACTCTCTTCATCCTGCAGTTGTGGAAACCGAGGCACAGAAAGGCCAGACACTCTGCACAGGGTCCAGCAGGCAGTTTGCCCTGGAAGCCCCTCTCTCCCTGAACCGCTGCTCTAACTGCCTCTCGCACGTCGCCTCTCAAATGCTCCCGTTCACAGCGTCCTTGGAAGAAAGGCTTAGGTAGCCTCGTTTTACAAATGAGGAAACTAATTCAGAGAATGACTTGCCCAACAAGGAGGAAAGCGACAGGGTAGACATTCTGTAGTCTCTGTCGAGGAGGTTTTGGGGTTTGACTTGGAGCTGCTGGGGGCGGGGGCCGGGGGCGGGAGCGTTGCGAGCCGACCCAGCTGCAGCGGGCCAGGGTGTGGCTAGCACGTCACGCTCCGCCCTGCTGCCGCTTTCCCCACGCCAGCTGCCACCCCGGTGTGACCCATCACCCACCCCCACTGGGAACCGTAAGGGCCTTCCCCTCCTGGGCTGTGTGAAGCCCCCATCCCTTCCTTTTTTTTTTTTTTTCTTTCTTTTTTTTTTAATTTTGCAGAAGGGGAACTTGGACGGCCCAGAGAAGTGGCAGCTTGAGCATAAAGTCACTTCACCCGCCCCGGCCTCCCATCGGTTAGGCTATCCCAGGTTCTCAGCTGAGCCGAGGCAGTGCCGCCCCTCACCTGGGCACCCTCCATTCCCATCCGCGACGCCCCGACGTTCCATTCTCCCCGCGCTGCCCCCGGCTGCACCCACAGCCAGCCCTGGCCGGGACCCTGGGCTCCCTCCGCCGCCGAGGACCCTCGCAGGCGGACCGGTGTCCCCGGCGCCCAGTCCGCCGCACTCACCTGGGCGCCCGCTCCGGGTCTCGCGGGCAGCCCGGATCCTCGCAGCTCGAGCGCCCCCCCAGCTCCGCAGCCCCCGGGGTCCCGGGACGCTCGTGCCCGTAGGAAGACTGACTGACTTTCGAGAACAGGAAGCTGGGGCGGCGCTCCGAGGGGCTTCGGTGCGGTGGCCCTTCTCGGGCTTTCCTCGCGCGGCCGCGTCCGGGTCCCCTCCCACGGCTTCTAAGCGCCCGCCCTGCGCCGGGGCTGGAACCAGGGACGCGGTGGCGCCCACAGGCCATCTGGGCGCCTCAGCCTCGCCCAGAGCGATGCTAACCCCGCCCCAAAGTGTCCTAACACCGCCCCCAAAGATTCTCACCCGGCTCTCGGTGTCATAACGGGCTCCGTGTCCGGGTCATAGCCTCCGTGTCCTGCTCGCAGGATCCCCAACCCGGCGACAAAACCAAAACGAAACAGAAAAAATCCCACCACCCATCCGAGGCTTCTAACCCTGCCCCCAGGATCCTAACCCCGTCTCTGAAGGATAATAACCCTGGCCTAGGATCTAGGATTTTAACCTGTCGGCCAAAGACCCTAACCCCCACCCTGCTCCGCTCAATGCGTCCTACACCTCTCCTAACGCATTTTAATCCCGCCTCCCAACAGCCTAACCCTGTTCCCAAAGGATTCTAAGCCCCGTCCCCAGGGATTCTAACCGCTGCCAGCCCGGGAACCCAAACAGCCGCCCTCTTGCTCCTAAAATTCTACCCCTGCTCTCAAAGGATTTTTAATCTCACATCTGAAGGATGCGTAACCTAAGGATCCTAATCCAGCCAACGGAAGGATCCTAACCCCTCTCTTCAAGGGATTCTAACCTCACCCTCAAGATCTCAAGATTTACAACTCTAACCCCAAGGATTCTAATACTGCCCCTGGGAGATCCAACACCGCCCCCGCCCCGCCCCGCAACCCCTGGACTTTAATCCGTAGGAGTCTAATCCCGTCCTTCCAAAAATTCCAGCCCCGCCCTCCAGGGATTCTAACCCCACCTTCCAATGGATTCCAGCCGCTCTCTTCAAAGATTCTAACCTCGCTCTGGAAGCTACCCTACCCTCATCAGTCTCACAGGATTCTAACACCCACCCTCGAAGCATTATGATCCGTCTCTCCCACCATTCGGATCCCTCCCTTCTGGCCCTGGCCCCTGCCCCACGCGGAGTCCTAAACCTTCCAAGCCCTTCTGTGGTCAGCGGTTTCCCTCCCGCAGGCTGTGCGCTATTCAAACGCCATGCAAAGTTGCTGGCCACCAGGAACCACCTCTGCTTATCCCGGGCAGGTTTCTGAGTAGCTCAGAGGACTTCCCGAGCTGAGGGGAAGCGAGGTGTAGGCTGGAGGACGGCTGAGGATAGGACTGTGCCCAGCACCAGCCAGGGCAGAGCACATCCTCTCTGGAAAAAGACAGGGGCTACCACGATAAATTCTCTGTAACACATCTCCAAAACGTACAGGAATCCTACTGCATCTCTCTATTCCCGCTGCTACTAGCCAGTCCCGGCCACCATCATCTCTCCCTCCCTCCCTCCCTCCCTCCCTCCCTCCCTTCCTTCCTTCCTTCCTTCCTTCCTTCCTTCCTTCCTTCCTTCCTTCCTTCCTTCCTTCTTTCCTTCCTGCATGCATGCATTTTTTCATTCAGCATCACTGTGCTGGTGGCTGGGGTATGTAGGGCTTCTGGGACTTGGCCCTGTTGACATTTGGGCCACAGGACTCTTTGTTGTGGTGGACTGTCTTGTGCGCCGCAGGATGTTTAACGCCATCCCTGGGCTCTACCCACTAGATGCCAGTAGTAACACCCCTCCCCTGTCGTGACAATCAAATGTCTCCAGAGAGGCCAAATGTCCCCTGGTGGGGAGGGGGAGAACCATGAATGAGAATGACAATGCCCTACTCTTATGTGTTTGGTATATGTGCTTGAATATATGTACCTACATGCACTTTTTATAAAAACAGATAATGAACGACATTTTGTCTGCTCATTCATTCATTGTTAATTTGCTTGAATGGTACTTATGCAATTTTGAACTTTCCCTCTCTGCCATCACTGTTGTTAATATCTAGCCGTGTTGGTAAAGGTAGGGGCTGTGTAGTCATTGTCTACATCCTTCACGTTTTATTTACCCATTCTCCTAGTTATGGTCACCTAGATTGTACACTGTTTGCCACTCCTGTAAACAATGTTCAGTGGACATCCTTATACACACCCCCTTATGGACCTGTGTGAAAATTTTGTAAAGACTTGCTTTGCCAGGAACATTTATTCTATTTTATGGAATGAAGTGTTGCCTGATTCTATAATCACAAGTAAAACCAATTCAAATTTTTAAACTTAAAAAAGAAATGGCCTGGCATGGTGGCTCACATCTGTAATCCCAGCGCTTAGGGAGGTTTTGAGACCAGCCTGAGCAACATAGCAAGACCTCATCTCTACAAAAATTAGGAAAATGAGCCAGATGTGGTGGCACACACCTGTAGTCCCAGCTACTTGGGAGGCTCATGCAGGAGGATTGCTTGAGCCCAGGAGTTGGAGTTGCAGTGAGCTATGATGACACCATTGCACTCTAGCCCTGGCAGTGGGGCTAGAGTGGGAAAAGGTTTGCTTTGCCAAGAACGACAGGTGCTTGCAGAATGGCCGCTGCCCTCTCTCTCCCACCATTTTCCTGTATCTTTACCAACCCTTGGTATCATCCACTGGTCTTAATTTGAATTCTCCAGAAGCAGACCATGGACATGGATTCAGGTGGAAGTAGTTTATTTAGGAGATACGGAAGACACCCATAGAGGAGTGGGTGAATGAGACAGGGAAGGGAAGGAAGCCAATTCAAGGAGTATTAGCAAGCAAGTCACCACTGTGAGCAGCTGGAGCTCAGTTCTGCTGGGGACTCTGGAGACTGTGTGCCACGCCTACTTCCAAGTCATCCCACCTGTGAGATGAGGGCGCTGGGGCATTTACACACCAACTCCTGTCAGACATCCGATGAGGGATACTCCCAGGGATATTAATCCTCCAGCACTTTTGGCCTGCCCCTTGCATGCTCCAGCCACCAGAGAGCCTCCAGGAAGAGACATGCAGGTCCTGGTAAAGGCCCAGGGGACATTGGAAGGTCATATCAGCATCAGCAACATCTGCTTCCAAAAGTTTGCCATTCTGATGGCAAAGGACCACAGAGAGCTGAAACATTCTTCTGCTGATGGACAATTTTCTAGTATTTTTGCTCTTAAAGTGATGGGGCAATTAAAATCCTTGTGCATGTTACCAAAGCTCTATCACCTTTAATGTGGCTTAATTTTATAAATAAAATCCACCATTATAAATATTCAGTTTGATGAGGTTTTGCAAACATATATACTTGTATAACCACCATCCCAATCAAGATATGGAACATTTCTGTCACCCCCAAAAGTTCCCTTATGCCCTATTGCAGCCAACTCTCCCAATGTTAGGTGGCCTTGAGTAACCATTGATTAGCTTTTTGTCATACATTAGCTTTGCCTTTTCTAGAATGTCACATAAATGCAATAATACAGTATGTTTCCTTTATGTTTTGTCTTTTACTTACTTATTGCTTTTGAGATTTTCCTTGTTACATGTTCCAGTAGTTTGTTCCTTTTCACTGCTGAGTAATATTCTACAGTAAGAATGAACCACTATTTGTTGATCCATTTATTTATCCATGGATATTTGGGTCATTTTCAGTTTGGAGCTATACAAATAAAGCTGCTATGAACATTCATGTACAAATCTTTGTGTGGACATGTTTTTATTTCTCTGGGGTAAATATTTAGGATTGCAATTGCTGGATCATATAGTAAGTGTATGTTTAACTTTATAATACACTGCTAAATATGTTTTCCAAGTGGTTAATACCATTTTACATTCCCACCAGCGATGTGTGATTTCTAGTTGCTCCACATCCTTGCCAACATTTGGTATTGTCATTCTTTTTAATTTTTAAAAAGTTCCCATCTAACTCATGTTTGCATCAAAGAATATTTATACAATTTTATTACAATTAATATAAATTTTATTCTAAGACACTGCTTTACCAGTCTTTGGGGTGGCAAACATTTTGTCTATTCATTCATTCATTGTCGTGGGGTGTATGACCATAAGAAATTGTGCTAAATGCTCCATCTTTGGAGTCAGACTAGAGTTCAAACCCTGCCATTACCTACTAGGCAATGTAGAAATCAAATCACCTCTCTGAGTCTCAGTTTCCTCATCTGTCAAATGGGAATAATAATAGTACTTACCTCAGTGGGTCATTTTGAGAATCAAATGTAAGTACTTAGGCACACTCTATACAGATGGTCAATTTCATTGGCACAGCCTATGTTTATGTTATTAAGACTTCAAACTGCTCGAGGCTGGAGGATCACTTGAGCTCGGGAGTTCAAGACCAGCTTGAGCAAGGGTGAGACCCTATCTCTACTAAAAATAGAAAAAATGAGCCGGGCATGGTGGCACGTGCCTGTAGTCCCAGCTACTTGGGAGGGTGAGGCAGAAGGATCGCTTGAGCCCAGAAGTTAGAGGTTTCTGTGAGCTAGGCTGATGCCACTGCACTCTAGCCCGGGAGATAGAGTAAAACTCTGTCTCAAAAAACAAACAAACAAACAAACAAACAAACAAAAGACTTCAAACTGCTGCGTGGGCACGGATTTGAGTATAATTAGGAAGTCACCTCTGTTACACCCTCCCTTGTTCCAAAGATGAAAGAAGGAGCATATGACTTTAAACAGAAGATAGTGCCCTGTGGGTAGTGGGCGCCTTTGAACAGGATAAAGGAATCCTGGAATGAGGGTGGGCTTGAGCTGGGACTGAGAAGTCTGTGACACTGGGTCCTGGAGCAGGCAGGAGGCCAACCCTAGATCAGGAGTAACTAGACCCAGATTCTGGGGCCCCTTCCAGATGTGTAGCCTTGAGCTAGCCCTTTGATGTCTCTGATTCTCTCACTCAGTCAACAGATGTTATTAAGCACCTACTCAGTGATGGGTCTTGAGCTGGGTGTCAGGGATACAACAGGGTATGAGGCAGCCACGGTCCCTGGCCTCATGGACTTTTCAGCTTAGTGGAGGGCATTACACAAGTAGTTGCACAAATAAGGGCAGGTTAGAATTGTCACAAGTGCTACACACAGGTGGGGATCTGTCCTGGGGCTTTGAGGGAGGTTAAGAGGGGAAGGTAGGGAAGGCCTCCCAGAGTGGGCGACATGTGAGCAGAGACTAGAAGGATGAACAGGAGCCAAGAAGGCAAGGAATCAGGGCAAGGAGAGCCTATGTGTGGCGTCCCGTCTCCAAGATGGCCTCTTGGCATTCGTGTCCTTGTGCCGTCAGTCCCCTCTGCTCTGAATAGGGCTGACCTGTGTAACCAATTAGATACTGTGGAAATGATAGAGTGTGACTTTCAAGGCTAGGTCATAAAAGACATGGTGACTTTTGCCTTACTTTCTTTTGGACCATTTCCCCTGGGGGGAGCCAGCTGTGCCGCTGTGAGGACACTCAGCAGTTTGTGGAAGGCCTACGTGGCAAGAGAACGAGGCCTCCTTTCAATGACCAACCTGCCCGCCATGTATGCGAGCCACCTGGGAAACGGGTCTTCCAGTCAAGCTTTGAAATGACTGCAGCCCCCGCCAACATGTTGACTGCAAGCTCATGAGACACCCTGAGCCAGAATCACCATGATCAGCAGCTCCGATTCCTAAACCACAGAAACTGGGTGAGATAGTACATTCTTATTGCTTTAAGCTTTGGGGTAGTTTGTTATTCAACATTGATCACTAATACAATATGCAAAGGCCTTGAGGCAGGAGGGTGCTTGTGTGTCTGAAGAACCCCAGCATGGCTGGCAGAGGAGGGAGGCCCGTCGTGAGGTCCCCAAGGTTGGCCAGGGCACTCAGGGCTTTGTAAGCCTCTATGAGGAGTATAGACTTTATTCTAAGATCCAGTGGAAGCTGTTGGATGGTTATAACTAGGGGAGTGGCATGATCTTCTATTCATTCAGCAAATATTTATGGAGCACCTACTATGTACCATGCGCTCTTTTTGATGCTGAGGATACAGTGATAGACAAGATAAGTTCCTCCCGGTACTCTTAGAATTTACATTCTGGAGAGGAAGGTGGATAATAGACAGATACTGAAAATATATCTCATGTCCAGGGGTGATATGGGTTATTAGAAAACAAAGGAGAGCAAGGGGAGAGGTTGTGGATGGAAGAGACAGGGTGGTCAGGGCAGGCCTCTCTGAGGAGGTGGCATGTGAGCAGGACCTGCTGAATTGGGGAAATGGGTCATGTGACAGTCTGGGGAAGTGTGTTCCAAGCAGGAGGAGCCAGAATAGCAAAGGTCCTGAGAGGCAACAGTACTTGCTGTGTCTAAGGAATACAAGGAGGCCGGTGTGGCAGGAACACAGCGGGTGCCAGGGAGAGGGATGGAGATAGTGTTGGAGAGGCCAGACTGTGAAGGCCATGAACATCTCAGTGTCAATGGTACATTTTAAGGGACACAAGATGAGAACTTAGGAAGGGTTTTGAACAAAGGAGTGAGCCGAATTGGCTTATGTTTTTACAGGATCCATCTGGCTGCTGGGGGGAGAATGGGTTGGAGGGACAAAGGGGAAGCAGGGAGACCAGTGAGTAGGGTGAGGCAGTCATTCAAGGGCAAGATGATGGTGGTTTGGGCCAGAGTGGCGGCAACTGACAACAGAAGGAGCTCCAAGAGAGAAAACATCCAAATGCCTAAGAGACTTCATGGTACGTACAAGGAGAGTCATTGCAGCACTGCTTTTACTAGGAGAAGACGGGGATTAACCCAAATGCCTATGACTTGGGACTGGAAAAAGAAATGTTAACAAAATAATTGAATACTAAGCAGTTGTCAAAAAGAATAGGGATATATAAAAACCAGTTGTATTCTAATACGCTAGCAATGAACAATCTGAAAATGAAGTTAAGAAAACAATTCCGTCTATACTATCACCAAAAGAACAAAATACTCAGGAATAAATTTAACAAAAGAAGTGCAATTCCTGGTGATGGATGGCATAGGAAAAAAAGGGGAAAAATATAATTAAATAAATAAAAAAAGAAGTACAATATACTCTGAAAGCTACAAAACATTCCTGAAAGAAACTTAAGACCTAAATAAAATCATCCCGTGGGATAGAAAAGACATCTCATGGGAAAGACATCCCATGCTCATGGATTAGAAAACTTAATACTGTTAAAATGATAACACTCTCCAAATCAATCAACACAATCCCTATCAAAACCACAGTTGCCTTTTTTGTTGTTGCAGAAATAAACAAATTGGCCTTAAAACCCATATGGAAATGCAAGGAACCCAGAACAGCCAAAACGATCTTGAAAAAGTACATCAAAGTTGGAGAATTCACATTTCCAAATTTCCCAAACTTACTACAAAGCTACAGTAATCAAGATAGTATGGCATTGGCCCAAGGACAGAGATATAAGTCAATGGAACAGAACTGAGGGCTGAGAAATAAATCCTCACATTCACGGCCAATTGATTTTCGACAAGAGTTCCAAGATAATACAATGGTGGAAAAACATAGTCTTATCAACAAATGGTGCTGGAACAACTCATGCAAAAGAATGAAGTTGAACTCCTATCTCATACCATACACAAAAAATAACTTGAAATGGGCCATAGACCTAAATGAATGAGCTAAAACCATAAAACTCTTAGAATAAAACATACAAGTAAATCTTTATGACCTTGACTTTGGCAAATCCTTCTTACATGTGACACAAGGGACAAAAGAAAAAATAGGTAAATTGGACTTCATCGAAATTAAAAACTTTTGTCATGCAAGTGATATTATCAAGAAAGTGAAAAGACAACCCACAGAGCGGGAGAAAACATTTGCAAATCACAGATCTGATAAGGGACCGGGATGCTGAACATATAAATAACACAGACAGCTCAATGATAAAAAGACAACGTAATCTAAAAGTGGACAAGAGCTCTGAATAGATGTTTCTTGAGCATGGTCTTAATAATGCCAAGGTCGTGGGTTCGATCTCCTGAATAGATGTTTCTCCAAAGAAGCTATACAGTGGCCAATAAGCAAATGTCATTGGTTATTAGGGAAATGCAAATGAAAACCACAATGGGATGCCACTTCACATTCATTAGAATGGTGATAGTTTTTAAAAAGGCAGATAACAACAAATGTTGGTGGGAAAATAGAGAGCTCGGAACCCACATACACTACTGGTGGAAATAGAAAAGGTGCAGTTGCTTCGGAAAATAGTCTGGCAGGTCCTCGAAAGGTTAAACATAGAATCGCCATCTGCCTCAGCAATCCCACTCCTAGGTATTTACCCAAAAGAACTGAAAACATATGTCTACACAAAGATCTGTACTTCTTCATAGCAGCATTACTCATAACAGCCAAGAAGTGAAAACAACTCCAAGGTCCATCAACGGATAAACAAATGCAATACAATTATTCATATATACCTCCATAAAGAGGTACGAAGTTCTGATACGTGCCACCGCATGAATGAGCCTTGAAAACATTGTGTTAAATGAACAAAGCCAGCCGCCAAAGACCACATATTGTATGAGTCCATTGATATGAAATGCCCAGAACGAACAAATCTATAGAGACAGAAAGGAGATCATATGCATCAGGCTGGCGTTGGGGGTTGGGGAGAAATAGGGAATGACTGCTAATGGGTACCGGGTTTTCTGGGGTGGAGGAGGGAGGAAAATGTTCTAAAATTGATTGTGGTGATGGTTGCACAACTGTTGGAATATACTAAAAACCATTGCATTGTAAAATTTAAACAGGTGAATTGTGTGGTATGTAAAATAATAATCCAATAAAAATGCTTTTTAAAGAGAAGAATGAGGAAGCTCTTTATGTACTAATAGAGAATAAGTGCCAAGATATACTGGGAAACGGAGGAAAAAGCAAGGTGTACAACAGCTTGTATCGTGTTTTGCCATTTGGGAAGAACAAGAGAACAAAAGTGCTTGGGAATTTGCTAGCATGCGCCCGGAGCCGAGTCAGGAAGGGCACACACAGCACACGGCACCCACGGTGTGCTCTAGGAAGGGGAACTGCATAGTGTATCCTTTGTGCTCTTGAATTTTGAACGGTTTGAATACATGAGCTGTTCAAAAACAAAATAAAGTTCATTAGGCCGGGTTCACGCCTGTAATCCTAGCACTCTGGGAGGCCGAGGCTGACGGATCATTTGAGCTCAGGAGTTCAAGACCAGTCTGAGCAAGAGCAAGACCTTGTCTCTACTGAAAAAAAAAAAATAGAAAGAAATTAGCTGGACAACTAAACATATATAGAAAAAATGAGCCAGGCATGGTGGCGCGTGCCTGTAGTCTCAGCTACTCGGGAGGCTGAGGCAGGAGGATCACTTGAGCCCAGGAGTTTGAGGTTGCTGTGAGCTAGGCTGATGCCACAGCACTCTGGACGGGGCAACAGAGTGAGACTGTCCCAAAAAAACAAAACAAAACAAAAAAACACCTACACTGGAGACTTCATGGACAAGATAGAATTGAGGCTGGGAGGGAGTTTTAGGGGATGAAAGGAGTTAAGAAAGGCCTTCGGGGTGTGCACTTGGCAAGGGGGTTGGGGTGGAGGAACGACGGAAACGGACGCGTGGAGGCCGGACTGCCCGCCTCTCGTTAGCTGTGACTTTGGACATGTCCTCCCTGCCTTAGTTTCTTCACCTACAAAGTAGAGAAAGAGTAACTACCTCACCAGGTGTCTGCCCTTACTTGTATTATCTCACTTTTCTCCCCCACAAATAAGAATGATTATAAACGGACGGCTCACGGAGGCAAAGACATTTGCCGAACGTCCCTTACAGCCCGTAAGGGGCGGAGCTAGGGTTCGAGCCCACGTGAGTATAGTGTGCTGTCAACAGCTGTGCTGGCAACCGCCACGCAAACCACAGCAAGGGTGCCTGGGAGGTTGAGGAGTCCAGAGAGAGATGCAGAATGCAGGACAGGACGCGGGGCTCGGTCCTGGAGGGAGGATGGGGGCTAGAACGCAGTGTAGACTTCTCTCCTCAGTGGGTCAGATGCTGGCTCTTTCAAAAATGTATTTACCTATTTCTGGGGGCATTTGCATTTCATATTTCCAATTCTTTGGGACCACTGTTTCTATATTCAAAACAGGTTAGGGGATGGGGGTGAGACCCACCATCATCGTTTCAGGGCTCAAGTATTTCCCCTTTTATTTGCAAAGTAATCAACATTCATTTCATAGCTACACCCTCCCAGGCTGGAGGTCACAGCTGCCCTCCTTTTCCAAGAGGGGCAAATGAAAATCCGAGAAGACCAGCGCTTGAGAAATTCACAACAGCCCCCAGCAGGTCCCTGATCCCCCTTCTTAGAGAGCTCCTCCAGCCTCCATCCTTCTTTAACCCCAAGAGAAACTGTCACCACCAGGCACTATACTACACGCTCGTACTTTAACCTGTCGAGTGTCTGTCTCTTCTACTATTTTGCAAGTTCCATGCAGGTACCATTCATGTGCTCACTCGGCAGATGAAACTGAAGCTCCAGGTTTATGAACAGCCAGTGAACAATAGTGCTGGGATCTAAACACTTCATTCTTTGACTAATTCCATTAATATTTATTAAAAGTCTACTGTGTGCATTTTTGCTGAGGTCTGGGAGCACAACAATGGATAAGATAGTTTTTGCCCTCAGGTAACTTCCAATTCAATTAGGGAGACAAATACTTAAACCAATAACTTAATATAGATACAAAGTGGAAATAACTTAGATACAGAAATAACTTAGATACAGAGAAGAAAATAATTCTGGAGACAGAGAGAGGCCCATGATATCATAAGACCAAGTAGGAAGGACAGAGAGTCCCGCCTGTGGTGCATTAAGGACTTTTTTGTTTTGTTTTTTTGAGACAGGATCTTGCTTTGTCACCCAGGCCAGAGTGCAGTGGCGTCATCACAGCTCACTGCAGCCTCAAACTCCTGGGCTGGAGCGATTATTTTGCTTCAGCCTCCTGAGTAGCTGGGACTAGCACCACCATGCCCAGCTAATTTTTCTATTTTTTATAGAGACTGGGTCTTGCTCTTGCTCAGGTTGGTCTCAAACTCTTGGCCTCAAACAATCCTACCGCCTTGGTCTCACAAAGTGCTAGGATTACAGACCTGAGCCACTGCACCCAGCCTAAGGAGTCCTTCTTGAAAAAGGTGAGGTATGAGCTGAGGCTTAAAGAGCGCTAGTAGATCAGAGCAGAGGGTATTCCAGACAGAAGGGACAGCTGACAAAGGCGTGAGGGGAAAACAGCCTGGCCTGTTTGAGGAACCACAGACACTTCCGTGTTGCTGGTGCCTGAAGCCCCCGGCATAGACTGTCTTTGGAAGATGAGGCTAGGGAACAGATAAGGAGCTGGAGCTTACTCATGTGGGACACGGGCATGGGGACATGGGTGTCCCTGAAGCTTACCTACTCCAGGTACTATCCTAGAGGCAGCTGACCACCTGCTCAGGGGCACAGTGGGACTGGGTGGGGATGGGGAATGCTGGGGGAACCCACAAAATTGTTTTTCTGCCCCCAGCTGCATGGCCACCCCCAGCTGACAGGTCCCCTCAGGGAGATTGGGGGATGGTTCAGTTTCATAACCCCCCCTTCCATCTCCCCAGTGTCCCCGGAGGCTAAGAAAAGAGGAAGCATTTTGCAGACTTCCTCCTGGGTCCAACCAGTGCCAGACCTGCCCCCTGTACTCTGCCAGAAAGAAGGGCCTGGGCACGGCCCCACCCCCCAATGCAGTCCTGGACACTCTCAAGCAGGGTGTGGCCAGGCCTGGGAGCTGGGAGAGTGGGCTCCAGTCCCAGCTCTTCTGACTTTCGCTGTGTGCCTAAGCAGGGCCCTCTCTTCGCTAAGCCTGCCTCTTGAGGAAGAGGGCACATCCTTACTCAGCAGTTTGAAACCAGAGTGATGTGCATGAATTAGCACAAGAGATCCCCAAGACATGCTTTCAGAATAGTTAGAGTACATTCTTTTTTTAAAAAATAACATGGTTTTACATTTACCTCTATATGTACTTAAATGTATAAAGAAAAGTCTGGAAGCTTCACAGTCAACAAGAGACAGAGGTGTTGTCACTGAAAAGGAAGGAACTTTGAAATGGGGGTGTGTTTGTGACTTTTTTGTATTTGTTTTTTTTTTCCTTTTTTAACTAGAATGCATTTATGTTTATTTGTATAAGAAATAATAAATGAGGGAATTGGTCTATATAGTTTTTCAGGGTCCTTTCTCCTGAACATCTTATTATGAAAATTTCCAAATATATAGGAAAATTGAAAGACTTTTACAACAAAATCTCTATACTACATTCTACCATTACCATTTTACTTGCTTTATCACGTGTCTGTCCACCTATCCATCCATCAATTCATCTTTTTAAAATGCATTTCAAAGAAATTACTTCAGCATGTGTATTATTAATAATTGTTTATAGTATTTTTTCTTTTAATGGAAAATATACATGCAACAAAATTAAGTGTTCATTTGCTGAGTTTTTGCAAATGCATACACATCCATGTAACTTAATCCTATTAAGATATACATTTTGATCACTCCAGAAAGTTCCCAATTGTCCTACAGTGTATTTTTTTTTGAGATGGGGTCTCACTATGTGGCCCAGGCTAGCCTTGAACTCCTGGGCTCAAGTGCTCCTCCTGCCTCAGCCTCCCAAGTAGCTGGGACTACAGGCGCCTGCCACCAACCCTGGATAATTTTTTCTATTTTTAGTAGAGATAGGGTCTTGCTGTTGCTCAGGTTGGTCTCAAACTCCTGACCTCAAGCAATCCTCCCTCCTCGGCCTCCCAGAGAGCTAGGACTACAGGTGTGAGCCACCACGCAGGCTACAAATCACCCAAAATTTAGCAACTTAAAACATTGTAAACATTTATTGTCTCATGCAGTTTCCACAGCTCAGAAATCTGAAAGTAGCTTAACTTAGTGGTTTTGGCTTGGAGTCTCTCATGAGGCTGCAGTCAATATGTCAGCCTGGGCTGCAGTCATCTGAAGTCTGGACCAGGGCTGGAGGATCTGTTTCCAGGATAATTCACTCACATAACTGTTGGCAGGAGGCTCTGTGCCGGGTGTTGTGCTGGGCTCCAGGGAGTGTAGGAATGAGTCAGAACTAGCCCTCCTTGTTCAAGATCTGTGTGTGTGTGTGTGTGTGTGTGTGTGTGTGTGTGTGTGTTGGGGGTAGGGGTGGGAGTGGGGAGGTCAGTTATGGAAACAGATGGTATCTATAGAGTTCAATAAATACCATAACATTGGAATAGTGGTTTTGTCTAATTGCTTTGCTGTAATCCATACTCATGGCCCAACACTTAAGACACGTCATGAAAAGAAAACCTCCTTCCCTCCTGATTCTACAGCCACACACTCCTCCAGCTCAGAGGCAACAACTGTAACTTGTTTTGTATATCCTTCCAGAACTATTCCACACATAGACACAGGGCATTTCCAACCTCTTTAAACAAAAAGACAGCACTATTCAAAGTGCATTGTTCTGCACTTTGCCCTCTTTTCCCCATCTACTCTATCCTGGAAATAATTCCATACCAGTATGCAGAGAGCTGCCCTGTTCTTATTTGTGGCTGCATGGTATTCTATTGTCTGCATGAGCCACGGTTTATTTAACCAGTCCCCTATCACTGAACACTTGGTTTATTTCTAATCTCTTGTTATTAGAGACAACGCTGCATATTCCTTTCATATTTAGTTCCACTTATGTGGGTATAAATGGGGGAGAAATTCTTGGCAGTGGAGTTGTTGCATCAAAGGGTCCCTGCATTTAAAACACTGGGAGAGCAAAGTGGTATTACCTGATTAACACATAAGTGTACATACAGGAATAACATTTATCGGGCGGCGGGCAGATGGGAGGGGGAGGGGGAGGAGGGGATGGGTATATGCATACATAATGAGTGCGATGCGCACCATCTGGAGGACGGACATGCTTGAAGCTCTGACTCCAGGGGAGGGGGCGAAAGGGGGGAAAAGGCAACACACATAACCTAAACATTTGTATCCCCATCATATGCTGAAATAAAAAATAAAAAAAACCACAAAACAAAAAATAAATAAAACACTGGTAGATATTGCTGAGCAGGGTTTATACCAACTCACGGTCCCACCTGGACTGTATGAGCCCTGTTTCCTCACTTACGGGTGCCCACATGGTAAGTTATCACACTTTCCAAATTTTGCCTATCTAGTAATTGAAGAATGGTTTCTTCGTGTAGTGTTGATTTGCGTTTCTCTTATTAGGAGTGAGGTTGAACATCTTGTCACATTTTAGAATCATTTGTATTTTCTTTTCTATCTGTGTAAAGAATGTGCCTGGCTTTCTATTGGGCTGTGGGTCATTTCTGTAGGTCGGCTCTACACGTCAAAGGCGCTATCCCCTTGTCTGCATGATGAGCTTCAAAAATATATATCTATTTTTTGGAATAAGTTGCTTTTAGATAAAAATGAGAAGTTTCTGCAGGTTACATCCTTTTCTGCACATCACTGCAGGGCTGCCCCTGGACTGAGGGAGCAGCTCTGCCATGTAAGGCTCTAGAAGGTGGTGCCAGAAGCTGAGGTGGAGGAGGTGGCCAGGAGGGGGAGGACAGGGAGGCAGTTCTTAGCTCTTGCACTAGACGGAAGGGGCTGCCACAGGAGACGGTGAACTTCCCATTGCAGGGAGTGGGCAAAACAGGCTGGCCTGGCTTTAAGACCCCTTTGCCCCTCATCTGAGATATCTGAGGGTAAACAACAAGTCAGAAGTGGGAGGACCCACCAATAGGGCCACCAATTTCTGGTCACTTAGGCCTGTTTGGGTGGTTACTGCATCTGGAAGCTCCAGGTAACATTATTTAACAGCTATAGAAACTCATAGAATGTAAATTCCAAGAGGGTTTAAGGCTAAACAGTTATGGAATGAATGAATGAATGAGTCTAATCAAAGGATATGAGAGCTGCTATTTCTGAACCTGGAGGGAGTTCTCTCCCTTCCCCCTTCCTCTTTGAACCTACCCTCTTCCTTCCTCTTACCTCATCTGACTCAGGTCCTAGCATTTCTCATCTGGTCCTGGTTCCAGCCCCCTGCCCCATCCGCCACCTCCCAGACTCTCCTCTGCTCTCCAGCCCATTCTCCTCACTCCAAGAAAACAGGAGTCCCCTAGATCGTTCCCCGTTGCCTGCACTTCCTAGCTGCCCATCAAGGGCTTCCTGATCTGCCTAGTTCTCTGGTTTCTTCTCCTACAAGTCCTGCCCACCGCCCTTGTCCCCTACCTCACCCACTCCGTGTTTCTCCAGCAATAATAATGGTCACATTTATCGAACACTTGCTGCGTGTACTTTTGCATGGATTGTCTTGTTTAAGACTCACACCAATCTATGAGATCTATGAGGGTGATACCATTATTCTCCCCACTTTATAGATGAGGAAGCCAAGATCCAGAGACGTTTAGGGGCTTATCCAAAGTCACCCAACCAGCATATGCCAGAGTTGGGATTCAACACCATGCAGTCTGATCCGCTGGTCGGGGACCCCAGTCACTGCACCAGTCCTAATTGGCTACCAGTTTTGGAGCGTGCCATGCTCTTTCAAGCTCCCCTGCCTTCGCTCATGCTGGGTCCCCATGTGGGGGGCAGTCCTTTCCACATCTACCCACCAAAATCCTTGTTTGTCCTTCAAGCTCTGCTCGTGGATCACTTCCTCTGTGAAGCCTTTTGCAGCTTTCCCAGAAAGAGCTAGCATCTCACCCTTTGATTATAGAAGTGAGAACTTTGTGCCGTGATTTATCTGGGGACCTGTCTTCCCCACCAACCAGACTGTGTGTCCGCAGCAGGCAGAAATGGTGCTATATCTTCCTCTCACGTCTCACACAATGCCTGGCAGAGTGCATGCTCTCTAAATGTTCAGTGACAGAATGACAGTGGCCCCAGGACTCCTTCTCCCCAACACACAGTTGGGAAGGACTGCTAGGAGTGTCCAGTCGGAAGTGGGGAAGAAGTAGGAAGTTTCAGGGCCTCAAAATGGGAAGGTTATCCATCTAGGGGTAACTGGAGACAATTTTAGCAATTTCGCCCCTTGTCTTTGGGTCAGGACTGTCCCCAGGAGACCCAGCTGGTGGGGAAGTTCCATACTTGCACTACCCCTAGAAGTCCTTGGGAACCAGCTGTCCTACCCACTAGGGTTTTCCCTTCTTGTGATGCCAGGAACTGAACCATGAAAGGAAGTGGCCCTGGCAGGGCTTCTGGATGCTACAGGAGGAAGTGTGGCCAGAGTCTGGCTACCCCAGCCAGGACCCTTTGGACCTCAGAAACAAAGAGGTGACAGGGCTTTGGTAAGAGGGTAGTTCTGGGGTGGGTGGGAACTTCCTTGGGGTGTGAGGGAAATTGCCCCATCCCCGGAACTATGGGGTAAGAACCAACCCAGTGCTTCTCAGCAGCCCCAGCACCATACCCTTCCTAGGACTGTGGGCAGTTTCTGAGCTTGACTCTCTTGCAAAGCCCCCAGGCCTTTAGGAGGGACCCCTGTGTCTTTGGCCTCTGTCCTTACCCAACCATCTTCTTCTATGGCTGCCTCACTCAGGAACTCACTAAGTCTCCTTATAGCCTCAGGTCCAAATGCCCCAGCCTATGACCACTACACCCAAAGGATGGAGACAGGAAAGTAGAGATGCTAGGAGCATGGGCTCTGGTTAGCCAGGTATGAGTCCAAATCCCAGCCCACTGTGTGACCTTGGGCCATTCACTTTACCTCTTGAGCTCCAGTTCCTTCAAGCACAAAATGATGATAAATAAATTTGATAACATCAAAATTAAGGAATTTGTTCCATAGAACAAATTTGTTCAACGGAAAGCATCATGGAGCAGCCGTTCTCAGAGTGTGGTCCCTGGACTATCAGCATCACCTGGGTACTTGTTAGAAATGCAAATTCTTGGGCCCCTCCCCTGCTCTATTGAGTCAGAAACTCAGGGGTGGGGCTCAGATATCTGTGTTTTGACCAGCTTTCCAGGAAATTCTGATGCATGCTAAAGTGTAAAAACTATTGCCATGGGTGAACTTAGATGGGCAACACATTAGGTGAGGATATTTGGAACATCAACATCTAAAAGGGATTAATACCTAAAACTTACCATCTACTCTTGTAAAGCCATAAGAAAAAGAGGAAACCCAGGAGAAAGTGAACAAAAGATATGAACAAGCAATTCACAGAAGGGAAAGCCCAAATGCCTTACAAGTATAGGAGGAGTTTCTAAATCTCAGGATTAACAGAGAAATGCAAGTTAAAACAACGAGATGCCACTTTACACCCAAACCAACAGGCAAAAATTACAAAGTCAGATAGTGTATGTAAAACCTAACGAAGATGTGGAGAGACAGTACCCTTCACACCCTGTAGGTGGAGCTATTCTGGAAGAATTTAGTGAATTTAGTGATATCTAAAACATGAGTATATGCCCTGTCTGTGATCTAGTAATTCCACTCTTGGGTGTAGAGCCCAGAGAAATTTTCACACAGGCCCATAAGGATCATGTACAAAGACATTCACCACAGTGTTGTTTGTGGTAAGAGGGAGTTGGAAGCAACCTGGGTATCCATCTCTGGGGAGACGGATAAATAAAACAGTGGATGCTCAGCTCAAAATATTTTGCAGCAACTGGATGTGAGAGCTAGATTTTCCCACAGCAACAAGGGCAGACCTTAAAAAGAGTATGGAGTGAAAAAATGAAGCAATAGAATGATAGTCTCATATAATACTACTTATGTAGCATAAATAGCCACACAAAGCATTGCATATTTATGTCCAGGGATATATATCAGCATGTAGAGGTGGGTGCTCACGGTGGGGAGAGGGAAGAAATGTGGGGAATGTGTGGACTGGGGAGGGAGGAATAAAATAAAACATCAGAAGGGCCTTGCATGGACCAAAGATAATGGGATGATGGGATGATCACTTGCCACAAATGAAGTATTAACCATGGAACTCTCTGGACGTGAAGTCCTAATAATATTACTTGAAAATTGATAGCAGTACCTATCTCATGGTAAGTACCGTATGTCTGGCCATGGAAGGCTTTGCACAGTTTTACACATAAATTTGAGCTCTTCTACGTGAGTTTCTGGCCTCCTCCCTGGCCTTGTTCCTTTTAGCCTCCAAGCTTTACTGAGATGGTGCCCAGTGCTGTGGCGATCCTGACCTCCCCACCTCTTCAACCTGCCATCAGATTTGACTACCCCAGACCCACAGATGGCAGTGGAGTCCTGGGCATTTCTCCTTTGGGCCTTGCACACAGAGCCAGGCTGTAATTGAGCTTCAAAGGGCAAGTCCTATTTCTTCTTCCCAAACTGAGCTCCCTGAGGGTCTTCTTAACAGCACCCGGCCCCAGTTCTCATCCCATCGCATCCAGGCAAGACAGGAAAACCGAGTCAGAAAGTGTTCGATGTGGCAAGGAATGTCATTTATTGAGCGCCTGTCATAGGCTAAACCCCGAACTAAGGTCTTGGCTTTCATTACTCCCCACCATCACCCTCGGAGGTAGAAGGGCTGACCCCACTGGGCGGATGAGGAAATGGGAGGCTAGGACACTAACCAGATAAGAGCCCTGGGTCTGTCTGGCTCCAAATCCAAGATCCCAAATCCAAATCAGGCTCCAGATCCAAGAGCTGAACAAGCAAGTTGTTTAGGGTCTTAGGACTCCAATTAAGACCCAGATCACCCACCTGAGTCAAACCTCAGGGGATGCAAACCTCTCCACACTGAGGAAGCAACTCCTGCTATCAGGGGAGAGGACACGCTGCCATTTACAGCCTTAAAAAGACCTTCTGCACTGTTTAGTGTGGTCTATTTGAGGTAATATAAAGAGAATCAGGAGATCCCCTCAAGTCCCTTCCCCTCTTTTTGAACCTCAGTTTCCCGCTCTGTAAAATAGGACCAACAGAAGCTTCTAGGTTCTGGAAATTCTTTTCTCAGTCTGCCAGCAGGTGGAGCTCACTCGTCATCTCCTCCTCGGCCTCCGGAAAGCTGCGGAGGGAGCCTTGGGGAGGAGGGTGGGTCCTGGGGCCGAGTCCTCTGGGCTAGTGGGACAAAGTGGGATGCTGCCCAACGCTGGGCTGGCAGAGGGCCCTGCTGAGCCCCGCGCGACTGCCCCGGACTCGAGGGTCCGGCTTCACCCGCCCCCTGTAGGACATCCTTGGTACTGCATGGACCGGGGCCAGAAGGCAGGGACAGCAACCGGGAAGTGAAGACCCTGGCCAGGGTGTAAGGAGGGGGCCCTGCGGATGGGGGTCCCACAGGTGAGAGTGAGTGAGCACCAGAGGTGGGCTGCGGGGCTACCCCATTCCACGCCCTCGCCATGGGCGGCGGCTACAGGTAGTTGTCTTCAGCATTGTCACCCCCTCCCTGGGAGCCCTGGGACTCGTCATCGTCGTCGCCCTCGTTGTCGTTGTCGTCGTCGTCGTCGTCGGGGGCCAGCGCCTCTATGTCGTGCGTGATGTCTGCCAGCAGCCGGTGGAAGGCCTGCGCCTCGGGCCGCTGTGCCGCGCCGTCGTAGCTGCGCACGGCCGACGCCGACGTGGAGCTCATGCTGCGCTTGATGCGGCCGAAGCTGTCGGTGAGGATGCCTCCCTCGCGGATGCCCACGCTCTCCAGGAAGCCCTCGAAGTAGCCGATGTCTTGGTCCGGGATGAAGGGCCGCATCCCTGCGGGCGAGGGGCAGGGTGATGCCCCTCAGGTTCAGCCCCTTTCCCTCCCACAGAGTCGCTCTCTCTGGGGATCTGAATTCAAGTCCCTGCTCTGCCAGGCACCGACCCTGTGGCCTTGCCCAAGTTCCCTAACTCTCTGAGCCAGCAAATAACGACACAATGCTCAACACACAGTAAATGCTCGCTGCATGCCAGCTTATTATTGTTACTATTATTACGATTGTCACGGTCCCATTTATTAGTTTTGTCACCTTCATTAAATGACTACTCTCAGCCTCCCTTTTCTCACCTGTAAAATTGAGATAATTGCACCTGTTCTCCCCCTAGGAACTTAGCACTCACCCTGTGCTCCATAAACATTACTTTGCTTTTACTTCCATACCTAGTTACTAGCCACATGACTTTGCTACTTGCCTACTCTGAGCCTCAGTTTCCTTAACTGCAAAATGGGGACAAATGATGGCATCTACTTCCCAGAACTGGGGGCATTTAATGAGATGATGCTTGGCACAGGGTAACTGCCAAATACATGTTATTATTATTACTGTTGTTAGCCCTCTTTACTAGCTGTGTGACATTAGACAAGTTCCTTAACCTCTCTGAGCCTCAGCTTCCTCATGGGGTAAAATGGAAAGAATCACTTCCTCTCCCAGCTTAGCTGTGACAATGAAATGGCTATACCAGTGCTTTGCTCTTCTTATAAGCTCTGTCTCCTGGCACTGTGACAAGTCTTTTCCCCTCTCTGCACCTTGGGCTCCTCATCTGCCCCATGGATCTCATCATCTGGACTTATCAGAGGCTGAAGGAGAAGAACAAAATGTTCCTAGCTTGGTGCCTGACCGGGAATGGCATGGACCAAGCAGGGGCCTCAGCCGACCGCAGGGTGGGCAGGGGGCTCACCGAGGAGGAGGAACTTGCGCCGGTCCCCGTAGAGCTTCAGCAGGCCCGCGCAGTAGTCCTGGATGGGCAGCCCCAGCCGGTACTCTCGCAGCAGCACTGCAAACTGCTGGATCTCGGGGGGCCCCAGCTTACTCCGCAGCTGTGGGGGGACAACCCTTGAGATTAATCCTGGGGAGCAACCCCACCCACCTCCTGCCTGAAAGACCCAGAGCCTTCTCTAAGGGCATGTGGGACCGAGCCCTCCTCTGAAAGCCCTTCCATGGCCTGCTTGGGACATCCAGACTCCTTGGGCTGCACCTAAGAATGTGATGTGGACTCCAGCTGCCGCAGTTCAAATCCTGGTGCCCTCACTGATCAGCTCTGTGATCTCAGGTAGGTGACAACCTCCCTGACCCTTGCTTTCCTCATCTGCAAAGTGAGGATAATGATGGCACCTCCCTCTTGGGGCTGTTGAAAGGATTAAAAGAAATGATGCAGAAAAGGTGCTTGGAGCAGTGCCTGGTATACAGCAAGCACTCAACGAATGCAAGCTGACATTAGTTAGGGCCTTTCACAGGCTGGCCTCAGTTTACTCTCCTAAACTCATCCCCGGCCCTGACCTCTGAGGTCTTCTGCCTCGGCTGTGTCCAGGATCACGCACAATCCCTGAAACACCCCGCCTGCCCCAGCTCACCGTGACCATGTAATCCTGTAACTGCTCGAGGCCCAGGCCACTGTGGTCACTGCCGCTGCAGTGGGAGCCATGGAAAGAGGGTGTAGACGTGCCGCTGTAACATGCTTCAAAAGTGTCCTGGGAGCCATTGCTGCAGGGACAGGGGAAAGGGGCTTTCACTCGTCTCCCTCTAGCTCCTCTCCCCAGGGCAGGTGGAGTGGGAGGGCACAGCTACTGATGCTCTGAGGGCTCATCCTGGACCCCATTTTGGCCCCTAAGGCCTTGCGTGACCTGGCCCCTGCCACCTCTCAAGCCTTGTCTCTCACTGTGCTCACCCTTGCCCTCTACGCTCCAGCCACCTGCCTTCTCCTTTCCCCTCTAATACTCCAAGCACCTCCTCACCTCTGGGCCTCTTTGCACATGCTGTTCCCTCTGCCTAGGGTGCCTCTCTTCCCCTACCTTTTGCTCAGCTAACTCTCATCATTGGATTTTAAATATCATCTCTGCAGGAAAGTGTTCCCTGATTCCACCAGCTGAGTTAGACCCTCTGTCAGACGTGCTCCCTCAGTCTGTAGTCTATGTGTGACATGCGAGGCCTTTCCAAGTCCCCCCCCCACAAACCTCCTGTCCCTCACACCCCCTGCTGCGGCACAGTGGCCTCCTGCTGCTCCCCAAACCCACTAAGCTTTATCCTGTTCTGAATTCCTGCACTTGCTGTTCCTTCTACCTGGAACACTCTTCCCCTTTTTATCCTCCAGGCCTGAGCTCACAGTCACCTCTGAGAGGCCCACCTGACTCCCCAGATGAGCTGGGGTCCCCCTTGGCCTCTCTCGCAGCTTCCTGAGCTTCTCTTTAGTGCTAACATTAATTATTATTACTATGAGATGATGATTCCATTGCCTCCTGTGCTAGATTGTACACCTGGCAAGACCAGGGACCTTGGTTTTCTTCATTTGTTGAGCACCTACTATGTGTCAGGTAGGGGTCTTGGCCTCTGTCTTGTTTCCTGCTGTATCCGCAGCACACAGCACAGTGCCTGGCACACAGAAGGTACTCAATAAATATTGCCTAATAAAAAGTCAAACTTGGAGGCTGGGCACAATGGCTCACGCCTGTAATCTCTTCCCTTATCCCTTACATAACATAGAGCAGGAGTTCGGGGCTTCATGGTCATTAGGGGTCCAGGCTTCTCTCTTCCTACCCCACCCTCTTCAGGACTGTACCCACAAGGAGCTGCAGCAGCTGAAGTCGGCATCATAGGCGTAAGTCCCGTCCGTGCGGCAGCTCTCACCTGGGGCCAGCAGACAGAGGGACTGTCAGAGGTGGCAAAGCAGGGACCAACATCCCCGGCTCCCTGAGGCCCCAACCTCAGCCTCGCCCTGGGGTCTAGTCTTGCCCTGCTGACCTTGGGCAACTCACCTCCCTGCTCCTGGTCCTCAAAAGGCCTACCTCGTGGGGGCCTTGGGAATAGTAGATGAAGGAACAGGTGAAGGAGTGTTTTGTAAACTATGTGTGCTTGAGGCAAGACAAAAAAGAATTTTGTGAAGGGAGGATCTCAAACCCTCCAGAGCAAAGAGGCACCATTGACAGAGAACATGCTCTCTTCCTAGTCCTGCTATCTCATTGATTCAGGTAGTGGCCTTGGCCTTCTGATCTCGGCCCACTCAGTGTCACTTCCTGGCCCTGACTTCCCAGGTGAGGCCAGGTCCTCATTATGCGTTCTCACAGCACAATCTGTGGTTCCATGTTTATTTGTGTCATTAATTAATCACTGTCAGCCAGCCTCAGTGATGCCCGCTTCATCACGACAGGGCCACGTCTAGTGTTGCTGACCTATATGTCCTGGTGATAAGTACTGGATCTCCCATAGTAGGTGCTCAATAAATACTCATCGAGTGAATGAATTTGTTGAACTATCTGTTGAGTTATCTCATTTATTTGCCCACCATCCTTGTGAGAGTCGATGAACTATCCCAGCTTCCCAACACGCACAGTTCCCACAGACGGGCAGGCCTTCGAGAGAAACAGAGCCCCACTCTGTGGCTGCAGCCAGGCACACAAGGACCACGTTGCAGGGGACTGTGCCTGAGGGAATGCACCTACTGGCCTTGAAGGCAGCATGGGGAGTGAGGCTATTGCAGAGAGAAGCTTTAGAATCAGACAGATCTGGGTTTGAATCCTGACTCTGCCGCTTACCAGCTATGTGACCTGGAGCATTTATTGACTACTCTGAGCGTTAACATCCTCATCTGTGAAACCGGAATCATAAGACCTCAGAGAGTTCTTCCATCCATTCAAAACTACTTCCTGAGCATCTGTGATGCACCCAATCCTGTGCTAGGCACAGGGGATACAGTGACAAACAGATTGCAATAAGGATTAAGACATGGCACATTGGTACTGTGCTTGGCACACAATCGGTGCTCAATGAATGCCTCTGTTAGTCTTATTCTCATTCTAGCAGTTGATTGTATCCAAGAACCCATCTGGAAACCTTGGTGTTGACCTAGGGTCCTAGTGGGGTGGACGCACAGTGAGCAGACAATGCATGGGCCTCAGTTTCTGCAAAGCAGGGACATAAAAACAAACGGGAGGGAGAAAAGTTCAGCTCCGAGGGGTCTCATTCTGAATTTAGCAACCCAGACATCCTTCAGAAGCTAAGTTTGAGGTCATTATGAAAATAGACATTTTATTTAACCTACACTGTAATTGTGGTAGGGATCAGGGCCCCTAAAAGCCTTCATTGGCCCCGAGTCCTGGGGCATCCTCCTTCCCCTGGCCTTTTAGGATATTCCACAGGAGGGGAGGCCAGGAGTGGTTACTCACTGCGGCTGCAGAGCCACGGCCGTTCAGGCGTAGACGTGTAGTGGTAGCCAGCCCGGTCCACACACTCAATGCTCTGGTCCCCATAGATGATCTGGAAGACCTGGCAGATCAGTGCGCAGGACTCCTCAGCAGCATCCTGGCCCAGGGAGAGAGCGAGCTCAGGTCCTCACCAATGACCAGGATATGCCCTGCTTCCTAACACACAGTGTAAAGAGGCTCACAGAAACACACACATATGGACCCCTTTAAATTGATTTTGAGAACACTTTTCATCAAAATTGTATGGCTACTCTCTGGTCTTGGAACCCCTTTATGGAATCCAGCAACAACTCTGACTCCTGTGCCATGAAAAATACATCCCAAATTTCTAGAGGATTCATGAGCATTCCTGAAGCTTACGTAAAGTAAGCTCAAATTTAGTTTAATGTATAGGTATGGAAGCTGAGGCCCAGAGAGGGAAAGTGATTAGCCAGGACTAGAATCCAATTCTCCTATACCTAGTAAGAGGATAAATAATTAAATGTATCAAAATTTTAGGCTCAGCTGCCATATTTAGATATGAGCTTCCTGGCATCCACTGCAAAAAACAAAGAAGGATAAATACATAAAAGTCAGTCTCTGGTAGAAGGAAAGAGTTTAAGTTCTTGGGTGAATTGTTTTTGAGATTGCAAATTTGAAGAGGAATTTGCCTCTTTAACTTATCTCTTTGTCATTAAGCAAGACACACAGACAATAACTGACGAAAAGACCATCTTCAGGAAGTTGTTCCTATACTGTGTCTCTAAAAAAGCTCAAGGTATAAATTAAAATCTAACTCAAGATAGGCATTTTGGGATAGTACGGGTGCACTAATCATTAAACCAGGATTGATCCTTACAATAACCCTACAAAGTGGACCGGGAAGAGACAATCCTTATTTTATAGTTAGAGACACTGAGGCTTACAGTGGCTAAGTGACTTGCACAGGCTCACACAACAGGTTCATGCCCTTAGTTAGCACCAAGTTTTTTGTCTCTAACTCCTGTACCCTCCTCGGGACCAGGATGTGTCAGATAGGAGGTCAGTAGCTCAGATATGCCTGGAAAGCAACTCTTATTTACTAATTCCACAAATTCTCATTGATTCCTATTGCGTGGCAGGCGCCGGGCCAGGCTTCGTACCCCAAAGCTCTCACAGTCCAGGGGATGAACAGGGCACACTGTTGCCTTTGTATGGAATCTGTTTCCAGGCTCTTCACGCTGCTAACCCCTTGCTCTCCTTCACGTTTCAGTTTAAATGGCACAAACTCACTTTCCCTATTGAAATGGATCTCCTCCCCCATTCTCCATCACTATACCCTGCTTGTTTTCTTCTAGGTCCCCATGGCAAGGTATAATGATATAATTTGCATTAGCTCATCCACTCACTCAGCAGATACTTATTGAGCACCTGTTACATGCTACGTGCTAGGTACTAACACCTGTTCTAGGTGCTGGGGGTGCCACAGTGAACCATCCAGAACACACAGGCCTCTTGCACTCCACAACATCAGTCTGGTGGGAGTGGAGTGAACAAAAGCGGAGAGTAGAAAGATTGAGGTGGAGAGGGAAATGGGTGTGGTAGCTGGAGGTGGCCTTGTAACCAACTGTCAGGATGTTAGCTTTCACTCTAAGGGAAAAGGGGAGCGTTGGAAGATTTGGAGCAGTGACAGGATGTGACTTATGTGTTAACAGGAATACTCTGCCTGCTTGGGGGAACAGATTGTATGCGAGGGGCGAACACCAGTGAGGGGGTGACTACATGATCCAGATGAGAGAATGGGGCACAGATCTGGGTGGGGACAGTGGAGGGTGGGGAGAAGTAAGAGGATTTATTGACTGGAATGAATATGGGTCGGGGGAGGTGAGACAGGGAGAGAGGGAAAGGGAGAGATGGAAAGGGGTGCGGAGCCAAGAATCACTGCAACATAAGGATGGAGCTGACATTAACAGAGACGAGAAACCAAGGGAGGAGCAGGTTTAGAGGGGAAGACTGGGGCTCAGCTCTCAGCGTGTTAGGTTTGAAGAGGTCATTAGAACTTCCAATGGGGAGGCTGAGTAGAGATCTGGTGAGAGATGAAATTTGGGGCGTTCTCAGTGTCTTCAAAGACATGAGACTACAGATCACCTAGAAACGAGTAGATGAAGGAGGGAAGGGGACCAAGGACTAAGCCTGGACACTCCAACTTTTAGAGTCTGGAAAGAAGAGGAGGAACCAGCTTCTGAGCAGGAGCCAGAGAGGTAGGAGGAGGATATGAAGCCAGAAGCAGAGTGAGAAAGTGTTTCAAGGGCAGGGAGATGGCTACAGTGTTTGAGTTTACTGGTCATCATGGGTCTCTCTCTCTAGACAGTCACCATGTCTAATTTGTTCGCCACTGTTTATATACAGAGGGAGTTGGTGGCCTGGGGTCAGAGGAAAAGCTTACAAGGGTCAGAGCTTGAAGGTGTCTGCTAGACTGTGAGCTCCATAAGGGAGGATACCAAATGTCTTGTTCACCTCTGTATCCAGAGCACTTAGCCCAGTGCCTAGCACTCAATTAACATGATCAAATGAATAAAAGCAAAGGTGATATGGAAGGGGGGGAGGGGAGGAGAGGCAAGAAGGGCAGGAAGGCTTCTGCCCTGGGTGACCACCTTAGTTACCAAGAGTACAGGCTCTGACCTTTGTGGGTTAGAATCTTAAAAGCATTACCTGCTTTCTGTGTGACCTTGCCCACCTTACTTAACCTCTGGATCTCGGTTTCCTTCTCTGTAGAATTGGGATACAATAGTTGTGCTATTTGCCTCTAGGGGATACAATAGTGCTATTTGCCTCTAGGGGTTGCTGTGAGAATGCAATGAATTGATGCTGTCCCGTTGGCACTCAATTCATGCTGGTGATCAATATGCTCTAATTGTCACTGCGGTGGTGCTAACATTGACATTGGAGAAGGAGCAAGGCTGGGGGAGGGGTTAGATCTAGTATGTTTTGGCTATTTTCAGTTTTCGCCCCACTGGGGGAGTCAGGGAGAGATGTCCTGGAGGTGTCTAGGGCTGGAGTTTAGAAGGGCTTAGGCGTCAAAGAGACGACTGGGTGAGGCCTAAGGAGGAAGAAGGGAAAAGGCAGGGGCAGACCCAAGACCCTAGTGAATGGGGCGGGACCCGGCGGAGAGACAGGAAAAGCAGCGTCCCGGAGGCAGGACTTTGGAGCGTGGGGTGCCCTCGGGCTCACCCTGTTGGCCACAGCCAGGATGACCAGGTTGCAGTAGGCATCGGGGCTGGGGTCCTGCGGGTCGAGCGGGTTGGGGCCCGGGTGGCGCCGCTCCCAGCTGCCGCCGCCGCCGCCGCCCGCCTGCCTCCGCTCCCAGCTGCCGCCCGGCTTGCCCGCGCAGCCGCCGCCGCCGCCGCCGTGCCGCCGCTCCCAGCTGCCGCTGAACGTCTGCCGGCGCTCCCAGCTGCCCGACGCCCGCGCCCCCGCGCGCTGGCGCTCCAGGCTGCCGCCGCCGCCTCCGCCCGCGGCCCGGGCCTCGGCGCCCCCGCCCCACGCCATGCGCCAGTCCAGGCTGCAGATGGTGTGGCGCCGCTCCGTGGTGCCCACCCGCCGCTTCTCGGGCGCCGCGCCCGGCGGGCCCGGGTCTCGCCCAGCGCCCCCAGGGCTGGCGTCCACGCCGGCCGGCACCGGGTCCACGCCCAGACCTAGGGATGTCCGGGGGGCATCAGCCGCAGAAGATCCGGACTGAGACCCCTACCGAGGCCATCTGGAGGACCCGACCCTGCCTCTCTGGGGTCCCGCCGCCCCGGCCCTGCCATCCCAGGCCTAGGCCCCCAAGCGGGTTCAAAGCAATGCGGCCACCCCCGCCCCACTCCGCGTCCACACTTTCGGCCCAGCTCCGCTCTCATTCTCCGCTCCTACTTTTGACTCCGCCCCTGGCCCCGGTGTGGCTGGCGGTTTCCGACCTCCTCGACCCACTGCCTTGCCCCTCGCCTCACACCTGCTCTCTGACCCGAGGGTGGTGGGCAGGCTGTCCCCTCCCTCTGTAGCCTTAAGTCGGACCCTATCCCACGTTTCAGGGGCGCGGCACCTTGGATTCCGACTCCTCCCGGCCCCGCCCTCAGCCCCGCCCACGACTCGGGCCCTGCCCCTAGCTTGGCGTGTCCGACACTTCCCACCAGGAGCTCCGCCCCCGACCGTATGGCCACGGCCCAAGCCAGACTCCGCCCCTAGCCCGAGGGTCCAGTTAACCTGTAAATAGTGTGGCGTCTTTGCGCCTCAGGTTCCCGGCCTCTCCCCCTTCCCGCGCCCCGCCACCTGCCCCCAGAATGGTGGGTCAGGCCGCCCACCTTTCAGCCTCAACCCTGGGCTCCGTCTTCTTGCATATGGCATCTTCGGCCAGCCCCTGGTCTCAGGGTAGTGCGGTCAGGGCCTTTCCACCGCCCCTCACCCAGCCTCAGGCCCCGCCCCTGCCGCAGGCCACGCCCATTCTCCGCCTGGACATTGGGCCCCTTCTCTTCCCCTGGCCGCTCCGGGCCGCCCTCGCCAGCTGTACCGGTCTTAAGCACTAGCAGGTGCAGCGCGTCGTCCTGCAGGTAGGAGGCCGCAGCGATTTCGTGCGTGGGGATACGCAGGATGAGCTCCTCGTTGTCCCTCCAGGTGAGCAGTAGACAGCGGGCAGACAGGCTCAGGATGCTGTCCTGCTCCGCTGTGGTCTTCAGCGGCAGCTCCTTCAGCTGCTGCAGGGAGGTTCGGATCTCCTGAGTCCCCGGGCCGGTAGGAGAGGGAGAAGGGGATGAGACCCTGCCCTCCTCCCTCCCCAGAGCCTTACCCTGGCCGTGTCCAGCAGCTGCAGGAGCTCGTCCCGACTTGAGGGGTTCAGTGAGGAAGTCACCCAGGTGAGGTGGCCCAAGAACTGGATGGGAAACCAGGAGGGACAAGGGCACAGAGAGGTCACTCTGAAACCCTGGAGGACCCTGGCCTTCTCACTGACTCAGTGCAGATAGATTGAGATAGAAATACCTGAATTAATAATAACCTGATGATAACTTTTATTGACCCCATAATGGAAGCCAGGCACAGTTCTGAGCGCTTTCTATGTAGTCCCTGATTCATCCTCGCTTTAAATGATTAAAAAAACTTGCCCAGGATTATTATATAGCTAAAAGGGTAAAACTGGACTCCACCTGCCAGAGCCCACACTCTTAACTGCTAGCTTATGTTACCTTAACACATAGTCATTTAGCTATAAGATTCCATAGGGAAGCAAAAGTCACTATAATAGCTTGAAAGAACTGACCACCTGCGAATTTCCTCTGGACTGAGTGACTCTCTCTGCCCCAAGTATCATTGTCAAACTGACTGCAAATCACTTATCCTCTTTATGGACTTGTTGCAGAAGTGAAATGGAAGTATGTTGTGTCTAATTAGTAGATCATTTTGTCAGAAAAATAATGCTCTGAATCAACAAATTTTTTCATCCATTCTTAGTTATAGCCTAATGTTATCACTTCACTTAAATGTTATTCAATATAAGAATTAACTTTTTCCATTATTTTTAGTTGTATTCTTTTAGGTGAACTCCACTAATCAAACCTTTTCTTTTTATTTTCTATGAAATTTTAGCCCCCCATTTTAAGTGGACTTATTTGTTAGCTTTTCCCTCTGTATAGGGTTGCCAGATAAAATATAGGATGTTAGTTAAATCTGAATTTCAGATAAACAACAAATTTTTAAAAAAGTTTTTTAGTACTTTTAGTCCTCTGAAATATTTGAGACATACTTATGTTAAGAAAGTATTCATTACTGACCTGAAATTCAAATTTAGGTGGCTTGTTGTTTGCTAAATCTGATAACCCTTCTCCCATTATCTTTCTAGGCTAAATGAGGATCCCTGGCTGCTCCTTCATGGTATTCATGAAATAGAAGTAAAGCTCTTGAATGATCAAGGTCCTTTGTGGTTTGCCGTTAACCCGAATACTGTCCGAGTAACAGCAAGGTCACTGCGGTAAAATCTCTAGGGAAGTGTGAAAGTTGTCAGAATCAAAATGGAGTCACTTGTGTTTTGACAAAACCTGGCAAATGGAGCCAGGGAAGGCTACGAAGCAAGAGTTCTCATGCAGGAATGACTGATGATAAGAACTATCACAAAAAACTACAAAACCCACAACTTTGCATAAAGGCCATCACAACCTTACACTCAAAAAATACTTCTGCAAAGACACTGCCTGTCCAATCTGGGGCTGACACCATCCTTGTTATTGATTCTTATAGCCAAGGATAATTATCTCAAGACAATTAGGCAATCCTCCTCACTTTTCCTGTTAAAAGCCTTTGCTGTCCTTTATTTCACTGAACGCTTATTCCCAAATAAACATTTTCTTTTCGAGAGTTTCCCTCTCTGTTTGTTGTTTAGGTTGACAGAAGGTAGGGCTTTGCAGTGCACAGAACGCTCTCCCATCCACTCTCCCCTGGCAGGAGATGTTGAGCCCCTTGCGGAGATGGGAACACTGAGGCTCAGTGGCTGGAGGTCACTTGCTGCCCGTACACAGCATAAGGCAGTGGCGAGGCTGACATGAACCCAGGCCTCATTCCTATGATCCAAAACTTCCCCTGTGCGAGACACGGCTTACCACGGGTTGGTGTCCAGGAGAGGTGAGGTCTCTCCTTAGCCCAAGGTTGTCCCCACCCTTCCTCACCCCACACGCACCTTGACCTCCTTCTCCAGGTAGTCACACAGCAGAATCTGGGGGTCGATGAGGTAGTCAGGGGGATACAGGGGCATCGAGTGCAGGGGCCGGCGGCTCACACTGCTTCTAAAGGCTGCCCGGCGCCCAGCCTTGGGGAACACCAGCCTTCGGATGGGGGACACAAAGCCCTGGGGGAGGACATGGGAATGACAGTCATAATGAGCACTTACCATGTTTGCTTTTACTTCTATTACCTAATTTAGTTCTCCCAAAAACTCTGCAGAAGGGGTACCTCTGCGATTCCCATTTTACAGATGGAGAAACTAAGCCCCAGAGAGGGAACTCCCTGATAGGTAGTAGTGGTGCAACCAGTAGTTCACCTTGAGCAGTATGGGTCCAAAACCTCCATTCTAAACACCCAGGTGAGTATAGCCCCTCCAACCAGGTTTAAGGAATGGGTCTAGGATGGGGTGAATACAGAAAAATATTAGGATTCAGTGTGGCTGTGTGGTGGGTGCACAGGTATTTGTTAGGCTACTCTACGTGCTTTCTTAAAAGTTAGAAATAATTAATAAGCAAATTTAAGTACAATCCAGGGGCATCTGCATAAAAATGGCCTGGATCAAAATTAAAGTTGCAAACTCCAGGGCCCTAGCCTAATCCAGTGGAATCTAAATCTCAAAAGAAAGATTGAGCACCGCTCTAGAGCAACAGCTCTCAACATGTGGCTCCTAAACCAGCACCAGCAGCATTGCCACCTGGGAATTGAGAGAAATGCAGATTCTTGGGCTCCATCCCAGACCCGCTGATCAGAGACTCTGGAAGTAGGGCCGAGCAGGCGGGTTTAACAAGCGCTCCAGGTGATTCTAATGCTTGCTCAAGTGTGAGAACCATACTTCAGAGCCATAGCTCCCAATCCTGGCTGTACTTTAGAACTACCTGGGGAGCTTCTAAAACTTCAGATGTCCAGGCTACACCCCAGACCAATTGGATCAGAAATTCTGGGACTGGGACCCAGGCATCAAGATTTTTAAAGCTTCCTTAGAGCTGGGCATGGTGGTGCACACCTATAGTTCCAGCTCCTTGGGAGGCTGAGGCAGGATGATCACTTGAGCCCTGGAGTTCAAGGTTATAGTGAGCTATGACTGGGACACTGCACTCCAGCCTGGGCGACAAAACAAGACCTTGTCTCTTAAAAAAGCCTCCTTAGGTGATTTCAAAAGGGAGCTCAGCTGAAAACCACTGTGTAGAATGTGTGGTCTAATTATTTAACTCTTGCAGCGAGACACGACAAATGTGAGCAAAACAAAACTACCCTACTGCCCTCACCTTCTAGTTTGGGTAAGCAGACGGTACACAAGTCCACAAAAGCTCGCAATCATTCACTCAGTAAATTATTCATTCAGTAAACACTTATTCATACCTATAAGGCTGGGCCCTGTGCTGGGTGCTGAGGATTCAGTGGAGATCTGGACCCCATCCTTGCCTCCAGCACTGTGATAAATGACCTAAACTAGTGAGTCGCAAACTTTACTGTGTTTTCCATGAGTTCTGATTCAGTAGGTCCAAGTGAGGGCCTGAGATTTGGCATTTCCAACGAGCTCCCAGCTGGTGCTGGTGCTGCTGGCCTGCACACCACACTCTGAGTAGCCAGGATCTAAACTAGCGGTTCTCAAAGTGTGGTCCCCACAGCCAGCAGCATCAGCATCACCTGGTGGGCGGGGTGTGGAGGGGAGGGTTATTAGAAATGCAAATTCTTGACTTTGATCCCAGACCTATTGGCTCAGAAACTGGGAGTGAGACCCAATGATCTGCGTTTTAACAAGCCGTTCGGATGATTCCGATACACGCTCAGCTGGTTTTAGAACCGGTGTCGTGGAGCCTGGATAAAAGCTCTGAGAAATGAAAGAACACTATCTCGGAGAAGGCATGCCGAGCAGAGGGCACGGTATGTGCAAAATCCTGGTGGCTTCAAAGGCTGGTGAGGGTGACTCTGGAGAAGCTGTGTGCTGTCTGTCATGGCTGAGTACGAGATGAGCCTTGAGTGAGGGCTGTGGAGCTGAGACTTTGTCTTGCAGGTGTGTGTGTGAATATTTTGTCTGTGGCCCTACCCTCCTCTCCAGCCTCATCCGCCTCCCTCTCGCCCCCAGCTGCACAGCCATCTTTCAGTCCTTCCTACCTGCTACATTCCCCCTACCCCTGTTTGCACATGCTGTTCCTCTGCCCCAAACATGCTTCCCTGCTCCCTGTCCTTCCACCCATCCATCAGCTCCCAGCTCAAACTGACCAGTACAGGGCTGGGCACTCTAATATTCTGTCTTCCAGTACTGAGCATGGGGACTTTTATGCAATTTTACAACACAATTATTATTTATTGCCTTTTTAAAAAAGTTGATAGTTGCTTCCCCCACTAGACTGTGAGGTCCAGGGAGGGAGCAGGGTCCTTGCCTGGCTTTGCTCACCACTGTGTCATCACCAGCACCAGGCACAGTGCCTGGCATGCAGTAGGTGCTCAATAAATGTCTATCGAAAGGATGAACAAAGGGAGAGCATGCATATGCATGTGTGTCTTGGCTCCCTTCTGAGCCCTTCATGATTCATGTGGGCACCTTTTAGAACAGCCCCTACCCAGATTTCTTGGGGGAAGAGGGATATGTGGGGTTGGGGGTGGGGTAGAAGTTGGAATCTGAGCAGCTCCCTGAACCCCAAAGACAACCAGTAAGATGCCCAGAGAAGCATATTAGAAAATGTGAGGGCACGGGGGGCAAGGAATGATCCTGGGCTGAGGCCCTTGTGTAAAGATAGGGACAGGAACAGGTGGGAGTGACTCAGGCCTGCACAGGCAACCTCCTAGCACAGAACTGTCCTGTCTGCGGCAGTGGGGAGCAGGGGAGGATCTGCTAGGTGTCTGTGAAGCCGCAGGAGGGGAGCACCAGGGAAGCAGGTTGGAGTATCTCCCAAACTGACTCTGCCTGGCCAGTTTCGGGGAGGGTCCCTGTCTGTCCATTCCAGGGATGGCAGAGGCCACTGAGAGGGGAGAAGCAGGTAAGGGAGTTTAGAGCCCCAAATGTCTGGCTGCCTAAGAGTGGGAAGGAAGGTCTTTCCAAATACGAAGAAAAGCCCCGCTAGTGCCACTTGCTGCCCCCACCCCCACCCCCCTGCTGTCCCCTTCCCAACTTTGGGGACATTTCCCCACCCTATGTCCCTCCCAACCTCCCACCTACCTTCTTCCCTTTCTTGACTTCATATTCCATCGTGAAGCGTCCCCTCTGCTCCTGCCACCCTCCTGGCTCCCCCCCCACCCCCCCACCCCAGTTCCTTTGTTCTTTTTCCTGCCTGGTCGGAAACTCCACCAGCCCTGGAGTTCCTGCCCCTCCCAGCTGGTGGGGGTGGTGGTGGTGGAGGACGTAGCCTTGGGCCCCTACAACTGAAGGGTGGGAGCCCAGGCAGAACAACCGACTTGGGGAGAAATGCTCAAGGCTTCCAGCCAGAAGACCTGCTTCTGAGGGGGTTTGGGAGCTGGGTGAGGCTGGGGAAGGGCCCCCCACCGCTGAAATTCTGAGTCGTTGATTTGGAAAATTCCAAGTTTCACCCCATTTCTGCTACTGACCTTGCTGTGTGACCTTGGCAAGGCAAGTCAGTTCCCCCTTTCGGAGCCCGTTTCCCCCTCCCCTCTATAAAGTGGGAGTAAGCATTGCCTCCCTCCCCGGGCTGCTGTGGTGAGAAATGAATAAAAAAGTGGGTGGAAGGTGCTTCATAAACTATAGAGTACTGTGTCTAAGCAAGCTAAGCTATTAAAAAATTAATCATTACTATTAAGGGAGGCAGTATGCATGGGCTTTGGAGATAGGCTGCCTGAGGTGGAGTCCTGGCTTTGCCACTTACTAGGGTTATGACCTTAGGGAAGTTCCTTACTCACCTGCTCTTGGCATGTAGTAAGTGCTCAATAAAAACTGTTTACCAGTCTATGGGTTGTCAACTTAAATAACAGAGAGAGGCTCTCTAAAAGAAAAGCTGGGCTAGGCACAGTGGCTCACACCTGTAATCCTAGCACTTTTGGAGGCCAAGGCGGGAGTATTGCTTCTTCTGGAGGCCAGAAGTTCAAGACCGGCTTGAGTAAGAGACTCCATCTCTACAAAAAATAGGAAAAAAATATCTAGGTATGGTGGCACATGCCTGTAGTCCCAGCTACTTTGGAGGCTGAGGCAGGACGATCGCTCCAGCCCAGGAGTTTGAGGTTGCAGTGAGCTACAATGATGCCACTGCACTCCAGCCTGGGAGACAGAGCAAGACGCTATCTCAAAAATAAATAAATAAATGAAAGAAAAGCTGTTTACTTGGGGATAAAGCATTGCAATGGGAATACACACGTAAAGGTGAACTATGTGCATATTCAGGGAGGTAAAGGAAGACAAAGGTTTTTCAAGGAAAAATAAGGAGGATTCCATGATTGTTTTGCAATAATTGTCCTTGGCTACAAAGATCAATAACAAGGGTGATGCCAGTCCAAGGTTGGACAAGCAGTTGCTGGGCTAGTATCCTTGTAAAAGTATCATTTTGTGTGTAAGGTTGCTACGGTCTTGGTGCAAGGTTGAGCTTTTTGTACAGTCTTTTTTGCTATTAGGCATGCCAGTGTGAGAACCCTCTCTTTATGGCCTTCCGCCAGTCTACTTGTCAAGGTTTTCTTAACATTAGTGACTCCATTTTGATTCTGACAACTTTACAAAATCCTAGCCTGTTTTACTCTCTCAGGAGAATATTAGAGAGGCAAGACCACCTTTGTACTGAACACTTTGTGTGGTTCATCTCACTTATTCCTCACGATGTTGGGGTACCATTATTATACCTATTACAGATTTTAAAAACTGAGGCTCAAGTGCAGAGCCTGGCTCAAGCCGGTCACACAGTGAATAAGAGGAGGACCTGGGGTTTCTGGCTGGTCTGGACCTGAAGCCAGGTGTTCCTTACCTCCAGGACCTAAGCATTCTGTGTGCCCTGCCCAGGACAGTTGGAAAGGTTCCAAGCGGCCCATCCACACCTTGCCATGACACATAGGTTCCAGAGGCCCAAGCTCTGGAACTGATTTGCTGTGTGACCTGAGCCAGGTTGCTCTTTGCAACCTCTCTTGGCCTCAGCTTTCTCATCTTTCCAGTGGGACCAATGGATCCCCAGATGCCTGCCTTGCTAGTTAGAGGTGTGCCAAAGACGACACAGGCCACAGATGAGAAAGCAGTTGGAAATTGTAAAATGCAGGTGCCAATACATTGGATTGTTTTGAGAGGTTTTTTTGAAAGCCTGAGTGTGCCAGGTCAGTGCCATTGTAGGGAGGGTCAGAGGTCCCCATTGCCTCTGGGTGTGAGAGCTACAGGAGACTCCCAGCCAATAGCCCTTCCTCCTTCCTTCTCTCCCTCCTCCCCTTCCTCCCTCCCTCCTTCTTTGCCTCTGAGGGGAAATGGCCCAGGCTGCTTAGTGCTGGCTCTCACCACACTGTCTCCTGCTCCCCTACATCCTGCCAGACGGCCACCTCCCAACAGCAGGAAGTAAGATCTGCACTCAGCCTGCCGACCAACAGGAAGAGGCTAGGATGTATGAGCCAATCCCTGACCTTGCTCTGGGCATGAAAACTTTCACTTAACCCCTCCAGCCAGTCTAGAATTCCCACTTTTGGAGTGGTAGCAGGCATGAAAGATGGTCTCTTGCTCTGGCGCCTCCCTGATTGGCTTTTGTAGCCTTTTCCTCTCTCTGGGCCTCAGTTTCCCTGTCTATAAAATGGGAACTTATATTATTCCTGGACTAACTCCAAACATCACTGAACTGCTGGGTATCTCAAATAGGACAATAAGTGTTTCAAATGCCACTGGAAATGGAAAGCTATCTGCAAATTCGCTGTAGTGCACAGCCATGAACAGATGAAGTGCTTAGGCAATGTCAGTGGAAGGATCCTCATTAGTATAGCGGAGAGTAAAAATAAAAAGTAAAAACCAGTGGAAGAAGACAGAGACAGGGGGACCTAGATTCAAATGTATATGACCTTGAACAAGCTACCTCATCTTTCAGAGCCCTCATGTGTCAGAAGCAGGATAATCACGGTGCCTGCCTCCGAAGACTGCTGCAGGGATTAAATGGAAACAGAATTACACAATGATAACTTATATTATTAAAATTATCTTATGAGTCAAAAAAGAGATGAGCAAACAAAGTCCCTGCTCTCAAGGTCTTAACAGTTGTGGCAGATAAAATTCATCTCTTTTGAGCTACCTCCAGTTGATTGGCAGGGGCTGCCTGGAGGGCTCTGTAGAGGATTATAAAAACCAGGTCTACTCCCAGCGGGGAAAAGGGATTGGTTATCAATGGCTGCCACTGGCAGGAGGAAGGAAAGTGGCAGCAGGTGGACGGTGCGTATGCTGACGCTGGTGTGGTTAGAGAGAAAGACACATAAGCGGAGAACTCTGGTATAAGGCGAGTGACTTGTATGGGGAAGGCAGGATCAGAAGCCTAGTGGCCTTGGCATTCAAGACAAAAGTTGAAGGGTGAACGGAAGGAAGGTTACTCTAGGCAGAGGGAACAGCTTGAGCAAGCACCTGAGTTCTGGCTGCAAGGAACAGATGACCCCACCAAATGTGGCTTAGACAAGAAGGACAATTTATTCCCAGACAAGAAGTCCGATGTTTGCTTTCAGGGCTAGTTAATCGAGCAGCTCAACATGGCATCAAGTTCCTTATATTTTCTGCCTTGCTGGGGTCATGGACTGAAGTGTGTACCTTCCCCATATTTATTATTGAAGTCCTGACCCCAGGACCTAAGAATGTAACAGTATTTTGGGATAGGGCCTTAAAAAAGGTGATTAAGTTAAAATAAGGCTGTTGGGGCCGGGCATGGTGGCTCACGCCTATAATCCTAGCACTTTGGAAGGCCGAGGTGGGTGGATCGCTCAAGGTCAGGAGTTCAAGACCAGCCTGAGCAAGAGCGAGACCCCGTCTCTACTAAAAACAGAAAGAAATTAATTGGCCAACTAAAAATATATAGAAAAAATTAGCCGGGTATGGTGGCGCATGCCTGTAGTCCCAGCTACTCGGGAGGCTGAGGCAGGAAGATCGCTTGAGCCCAAGAGTTTGAGGTTGCTGTGAGCTAGGCTGAGGCCATGGCACTCTAGCCTGGGCAACAGAGACTCTGTCTCAAAACAACAACAAAAAAAAAACAACAACTGAGGCTGTTGGGGTGAGCCCTAATCCAATTTCGCTGGTAGCCTTATAAGAGGAGGAAATTGGGACACACAGAGACACCAGGGCACTGGTGCCTGGAGGAAAGGCCATGTGGGGACACAGGGAGAAGGTAGCTGTCCGCAAGCCAAGGCACGAGACCACAGGAGAACCCAACCCTGCCAACTCCTTGATCTTGGACTCCTAGCCTCCAAAACCGCTAGAAAATAAATTTCTGTTGTTTAAGCCACCTGGTCTGTGGTATTTTGTTATGGCAGCCCGAGCTGACTCACGCAGCTGGCAAACTGCGGCAGGGGCTGTGGGAGTCGGGGCCAAGGGTTTCCCTTCTTGTGTGTCTTTTTATCGTGGAGGAAAACTTTCCCAGAGACTCTTCAAACGACTTCCCTTAAGAACCTAGGGGCCCGATGCATTAGCTAGGATATACATTGGCTATATCAAAGACCCAAATAACGGTGGCCTAAACACCAGAGATGTTTCTCTCTTCTTCACACGACCGTCGAGGCAGACGTAGTCCAGGCTGGGTGTGGCAGCTCCATGTGTCCGGGACCCTGGCGCTCCCTGTCTTGTTGCTCTCCTCACTGTGGTTTTGCCCTCACTGCAAGATGGCTCCACACACAGGCACAGAGAGAGCAAGATCCCTTCCTTTTGAAACAGATGACCTGGAAGTCCTACAAAGTTCTACTGGGCCCATCTCGTTGGCCAGAACTTGGTTCTGTGGCCACACCCAGCTGCAAAGGAGGCTGGGCAATGTCTTATTCTGAGTGGCCAAGTGCCTAGCTAAAGATTCCTTTATAGAAAAGAGGGGGCATGAGTACTGGGGGACACTTCGCAGTCTGTACCTCACCAGGATCGAGTCACATGCCCCTGTCCCCATCAATCCCTGCTCAGGGAAATCGTCTCAGACCAATGGTTCTCAGACTCGGCATGCACCAGAATCACCGGGAAGGCTTGTCAATACAGATTGCTGCTCCCACCCACACGGTAGGTCTGAGGTGCGGCCATGGAATCTGCATTTCTGACGAGTTCCCTGGTGCTGCCAGTCTGGGACCACACTTTGAAAACCACTGTCTTAGGCTGATCCTAATTTGCCTCCTGGGGCCAGGTTGGAGTTACATTCCCTGAACACTTTGGAGGGGGACCCCTGGGACACTGGGGCTCTACCTGCATGAAAGAATGGTGAGGAGAGTTATTGGGTGGCAGTTAGGAGACTCTCCTGGAAACAGGGAGATGGGTGGTTTGGAGCGGCTATGCAGGCCACATGGGGTCATGCTGGAGATGGGCCCAGTTTATAAAAAGCCAGAGTCAGGCAAAAGGTTTTGACCTTTATCCTGAAGGCACTGGGGAGCCATGGAAGGTTCTAGAGCAAGGAAATTCATGATCAGATCTGTGGAAGATGCATTAAAATAGTGGTCGTCAAAGTGGAGTCCTCAGACGCCCTTGCACCAGAATCCCCTGGAGAACTTTTATTTCATTTTATTTTGAGACATAGTCTCACTCTGTTGCCCCAGTTAGAGTGCCATGGCGCCAGCCTAGCTCACAGCAACCTCAAACTCCTGGGCTCAAGTGATCCTCCTGCCTCAGCCTCCTGAGTAGCTGGGACTACAGGCATGCACCACCATGCCTGGCTAATTTTTTCTATATATTTTTAGTTGGCCAATTAATTTGTTTCTATTTTTAGTAGAGATGGGGTCTCACTCTTGCTCAGGCTGGTTTTGAACTCCCGACCTTGAGCAATCCTCCTGCCTCGGCCTCCCAGAGTGCTAGGATTACAGGCGTGAGCCACCACGCCCGGCCCCCCGGAGAACTTTTAAAATGCACATTTCCAGGCATGTTCAATCCACCGCACTGGTTATGGAGAGGGAATTCTGCATTTAAAACATCCCCCCTCTTTCCCGAGTGATTCTGATGCACTTTGAAGTTTGAGAACCACTGAATTAAAGAGTGGAAACCCTGGAGGCA